>CM057450.1:178497500-178740000 GCA_016271365.2 Neoceratodus forsteri | reverse complement strand
AGAAGGTCACCTGGGGGCCAGTGACCATCACATGGTATGGTTCAATTTGGCCACTAGAACTAAATCATCCCATTCCAATGCAAAAATACAGGTCTTCAGAGGAACTGACTTTGTTAAAATGGCCAGCAGAGTTAAGCTAGCCCTGGCAAGACGAAATACAGGTGAGGGGGTACAGGCAAAGTGGGCAAGCATTAAGGATGCAATAATTGAAGCAACATCCCATTATGTTAAGGAGAAAAGCAAGAGCAAAACCACTTTGGTTCTCAAAACAGTAGCAGAAACAGTCAGAGCCAAAGACTGGGTTTCAGGAAATATAAGGGCAAGCAGGACGAAGATAGGAGGCATACTAAACTTCCCTAAGGGAAGCAGGGACGGCAGTAAGGCAGGCAAAGGCCCAAACTGAGGAAATACTAGCTCAAACAGTAAAGGGGACAAGACTTCTATAGATACATTAGTGAAAGGAGAAAGTCCAGAAGGGTATTACTAAGATCAAAGGGATAAGGGGCAGTGTGGAGGAGGACCAAGGAAAAGCATTTATCCTAAATAGATACTACTGCTCAGTACTTACTGAGGAAGATGCAGCAGGGCCCACAGCTCAGCATCATGGACACAGGGTGGAGGAGGTGTGCACAAGTCCTTCACAAAGAAAGGGTTCTACAAGAGCTTGCTAAGCTCAGGGTGGACAAGGCAATGGGACTGGATGGCATACATCCCAGGGTACTAAAGGAGCTAAGGGTAGAACTAGCAGAGCCATTATCAGAACTGCTTAGTGATTCTCTGAGAACAGGAGAGGTCCCAGAAGACTGGAGAAGGTCTCATGCGATTCCACTCCATAAGAGTGGTAGCAGGGAGGAGGCAGGGAACCACAGACCAGTCAGCCTTACCTCAGCAGTGGGCAAGATTATGGAGGCACTCCTTAAGGAAAGGATAGTACAACACCTGGAATCCATAGGAGCGCAGGATCCAAGACAGCATGGGTTTACAACAGGAAGGTCCTGTCAAGCTAATCTCATAGATTTCTTTGACTAGGTAACCAGAGTGGTGGACCAAAGTGTGTGTGTGTGTGGGGGGTGTGTGTAGCTGATGTCGCCTACCTTGACTTCAGCAAAGTTTTTGATACTGTTCCACATAGAAGATTAATTAATGAGATGAGTAGGCTTGGGGTGGATTAGAAGTTGGTCAACTGGGTGGCAAACTGGTTGGTGGGCAGAAAACAGAGAGTGGTGATAAACGGTATATAGTCACAAGTGGGGTACCTCAGGGATCAGTCCTGGGGCCAGTCCTCTTCAATATCTTCATCAGTGACATTGCAGATGGGCTGGAGGGTAGGTTTGTCTGTTTGCAGATGACACCAAGATCTGCAATAGGGTAGATGATCCAGATGGGATGGGCAGAATGAGAAGAGAGCTGGATAAACTGGCAAAATTATCAGAAGAGTGGCAACTGGGGTTTAACGCAAAGAAGTGCAACATCATACACGCAGGGAAGAGAAACCCTGAAGCCACCTAATGGTTGGGAGGGGAGTTGCTGGCAATCACAAGGGAAGAAAGAGACTTGGGCATCATCATCACAGATTACCTGAAATTATCCAAGCAGACCACTAAAGCAGTAGGTAAGGCTAGGGGGATGTTGGGGTGTATTAGCAGGGGTATCACAAGTTGTAAGAGGGAGGTAATAATCCCTCTTTACAAGACACGGATTAGGCCCCATCTGGAGTACTGCGTGCAGTACTGGAGGCTGCACCTTCACAAGGACATTAACAAAATGGAGGCAGTCCAGAGAAGTACAACCAAAATGGCGCAGGGACCGCATCAGAAAACATATGAGGACTGATGAACGGAGCTTAATATGTATACCCTAGAGCAAAGGAGGGAGAGAGGCGATATGATCGAAATATTCAAACACCTTAAGGGCACTAACAAGGTGAAAGAGTCCAACATGTTCCAATACAAGAAAAATAGCAGGACAAGAGGTCACAGCATGACGTTAGAGGGAGGACGATTAAGGGGCAATGTGAGGAAGTTCTTTTTCACAGAAAGGGTGGTGGATGCATGGAACAGCTTCTCAGAAAGTGGTGGATATGAATATAGTGCAGGGCTTCAAATAGGCATGTGATAGGCATAAGAGAGCAACACAAATTAGTATGAATAGACAGGCCATTGACAGAGTAAAGGCCCATGGCACATTAATAAGGTTGAAAAAAAAAAGTGGGCAGACTGGATGGGCTTGCAGTCCTCATCTGCCATCAATGTCTATGTTCTTGAGCATCTTTTTTTCTGAAAAATGCTTCCCTTTTACACCTTATTTATACACCAGAGGTATTTGAAATTCTCTATCATAGCCCCTCTCCCTCCTTTCCTCCTATGTGTACATACTGATGTCCTTTAGTCTCTCTTCACACGGCTCTTTATGCAGACCCTGCACCATTTTAGCTGCCCTCTTCTGGACAGCCTCTACCCTGTCTATCTCCTTTTGGAGGTGTGGTCTCCAGAACTGGACACAGTATTTCAGATGAGGTCTCATCAATGATTTCTACAGTAGTATCACCACCTCCATCTTTCTGTTGGTGATACCCCTCCCTATGCACCCTAGCATCTCACTGGCTCTACCCACTGCCTTGTCACACTGTTTGGCCACCTTTAAGTCATCAGATATGATTATCCCCAGGCCTCTTTCCTGCTTGGTGGTCATCAGTACTACTCCACCATCATGTACTCTGCCCATGGGTTTCTGTGCCCCAAGTGCATGATTCTGCACTTCTTTGCATTGAAACTTAGTTACCACACTCGTGACCACTCCTCAAGTTTTCTTACATACCTATTCATTTTCCACCACCCGAGCATCTACCCTATTGCAGATCTTTGTGTCATCTGCAAAAGGCATGCCTTCACTTCTAGCCCCTCTGCAATGTCGCTAATAAAGTCATTAAAGAGGACCTCTCCCAGTACTGATCCTTGTGGCACTCTGCTGTTCACCCTCCCTTCCTTGCAGTGAACTCTGTTTACCAAAACCCTGTGTCCCATATCCCCCAACCAATTCCTTATCCGCTTATCACCTTTGTATCCACTCCCAGGCTTCCCAACTTGTTTATGAGTCTCCTGTGTAGAATGGTGTCGAAGGCCTTACTGAAATCTAGGTAGGCCACATCCACTGCTCTGCCCTGATCTAATTCCCTAATCACCCAGTCAAAGAAATCTATCAGATTTGTTTGACATAATCTCTCCTAGTGAAACCATGCTGCCTCGGATCCTGTAAGCCATTGAGAAAACGAAAAAAAAAAGAACAAAAAAACAAAGGATGGGGGACTTTTTATTTTTAACTCTGGTTACATGACGATACAAAGCAGCCGATGAGGGAAAGGGATAATGCGTGGCTGAGGTACAGTGAGAGTGGGCTAACTAGGGATAAATTTATATATAAACAGTTAAGGAATAAATGCAAATTGATGGTTCGGAAAGCAAAACCTAATTACTTCCAGTATAAACAAAGCGAGGAAACTAATAACCATAAATAATCCTGGGAGAGTATAAATTAAGTTTTGGGCAGAGACAAGTCAGTTCCTAGATTTATCCAAAGTGAAGGTGGTTTTTTAGTAAATCCCCTTGAAACAGCTAATGAATTTAACATTTTTTTAGCTCCTTGTCCTCTAAACTAATAATCTGAATGATACATAGATACACATTTTTTTTATCCTGGTTTTTCAGGAGCTGGCAGGCACTCCCCTGGGGACTCTCATCCAGCCCAGTCTGCGTCCCAATCACTGGGATCACAGCTGGGACCATCAAGGAGCCTGCCAGCTCTGTTTTCTCCCCACTACTGTTGCAGATGCATGCGCATGCGCATGGAGGAGTACGGACGTTGTGTTCCTGCAACACCCACCCTTCATAACACCCATCGTCTGACCCTGCCATTGAGCCTCCACCTGGTGTAGTCATATGGTGGAGGCAGCAATGTCCTTCCCTGGAAAGGGAGAGCTGCCTCGCGGCTGGCTGAATCCCGCTCCCTCCCCCAGCCGACTCCCGACAACCCAGGCCCATTCCCAAACCCGGGTCGATGGCATGGCATGAGGTGTGGCGTCCAGTGCCTCAACCCTCAGCACCACCAGGCCAGCCTTTGAATGATACATTTGATAGTAGAAGGTGTAACTTTAAGCCTGGTAGAGTATTTTGCTTTAAGCATGTCTCTAAAAAAGAAGTGATTAAATATCTAGATAAAATGAATACTAAAACTAGAATAGGGAGCAATGGCTTGGGCACTAAAGTACTAAAGAATGGTACTGATAAAGTGGCAGAGCCAATTATGAACATTTTGAATTTAACACATTGTACTCAGGAAGTACCATATATCTGGAAACAAGCAATGGTGGTCCCTGTCTGTGAAGTGGGTGATGCTCCATCATGGAAAACTACAGGTCTATCAGTCCTGACCCCACTGTTCAAGGAACTAGAATGCACAGTAGATGACCAACTGATCGAACACTGGATAAGATTAACATCCTAACAAGTGCATAACATGGTTTTAGGAAAAATTATAATGCTGTGACAGCTTTGCAGGAATATACTGACTTTTTTATAGGCATTTGGTCCCCTTAGTCTCTTCCTGCCAATGGGGACACAGGTATTTTACAGGTTTTCACCCTGACACTTCCCGCCCCGAGGCCCTGGCATGGCTATGCAAGTGTGGAGGCACACCACGCACCCGTGGTGCGAACCTCGCCCCTTACACCTCCTGTAACAGTTTGCCGCCCCTCTCTGCCTACACCTACCCACCAGACCTCCACCCGGTGGAGCGCAACTATGGGGAAGCGCCACCCACCCTCGGAGAGAGCTGCCCATCAGCATGCTGGATTGGTCTACACTGACCTGTCAAAAGCGTTTGATTTTGTGAATCAACAGCTGATTGTGGAGAGACTTTCTGAGTTAGGTCTGGCCAGGAATGTCGTCAGTTGTTTCAAAGTTACTTATTAAATCGGTCTCAAAAAGTGAAGCTGGATAATGTATTTTTACAAAGAGAATTAATACAGGTGTATCTGAGGGTCAATTCTAGGTCCTCTACCTTTCAGTTTTTTTGTTAAATGACTTGTTTACTGTGTGCCAGGGCTGCAGAATCATTATGTATGCTGCTGATGCAGTCCTGGCATCCAGAGGTAAATCTGGATTTAACTACAGCACTTCAGGATGATTTTCGTAAAGTTGAAGAATGGTAATTACAAAGTAAATTGGTTATAAGTGTTAAAAAGATTAAAACTATGATACATTGTAGTGATAAAAGGACCCAGAACTGTGGCACTCTGAAAGTCTGACTACCACTGGTGAAGTACTGGAGCAAGTGCCTCATTTTAATTACTTAGGTATATACCTTGATTCTACTGTGTCCTTTGCCGTACACACTGAGCAGATGATAAAGAAAATCAACATTAAGCTGGGATTGCTTTATAGAAATAAAAATAACTTATGGAATCTTGAAAGTTAGTGGCTCAAAATCTGCTACTTTCCTTAGCAGACTATGGTTTGCTCATTTAATGCAATGGCAACTGATACCACACTGGGCAGGTTGAGAACTGTTTATAATAGAATACGTCGCTTTGTGTTGGATGTAAGAAAAAAAAAAAGATTTCCATCATTGTGATTTGTACCACGGCCTGAATTGGTTTCTTGAAATCTAGAATTGCTTATTCTGACTGTGTTTGGACTTGGAAAAGTGTGAATGGTTAGAATACAAATGCACGGACAAATTATTCTCTAAGTGTTCTAACCTGTATTATTAAATGGCTGCCAAAAATGGAGAAGCCGATTGGCGAGAGGTCTTTGAAGCCGTGATGATATCAGACTACATACTCATGCCTTCAAAAACCTCTGGCTACAGCCTCCTCACCAGCAACAAATTGTTCTGAGCACAATGTTGCCAGGTCCTGTGGTCAGGGAGAATCAGACCTGCAGATGGCTGCTGTTAAAATAATAATTAAAAAACAAAACAAAAAAACACACACACAGCAAATCCTCGGTAGGAATTACAGTATGATGGATGAAATTAATGACACTGCCCCGAATGACCATACACAAAACACCCACTATACACAAAGCACTGGGCTCCACCACCACCAAGCAAAAGTCAGCAATGGAAGCTCACCATATCGAGCAGGATGGTGCAAGTCACAGCTGAGCGACTCTTCAAACAAACATAAGGAAACTTCCCAAAACTGGCCACACTATGTCTGTAGGGTCCCCTGCCCACACACTTGTATCGCCGGACAGCAGCTTCATCTTTTAACAACGCAACTTACTGGGAGATGTCCACTGTTCCCATTCACATTGCTGCTATGGGCCTGCCACAGATAGAGTTCTGAGAAAATAAAAACACACACATCTTCATGCAGCGCCACAGGACTGGGTGAGAGGCAAGAAGAACACAGTTCACTTCCTGGAGTGGTGCTGACAGACAGACAAACAGTACACCTCCTCCATGAACTCGAATTACAATAGCACTGCCAGCTGTCCAGAGCTCTCCAGGAACTATTTTATTAAAAGGTACTCCTCCAACACTTCAAAAAGGCATTTTCAAAAGGATTTACAAGGTTTTGTTTTACTGATAAAACTTTTATTCAGGTCATAATAGCAATAATGCACTCCAGGGTGTGGCATATCATGGGATATCTTTACTTCTCAGGTGTTTGACTCACTTGGCCGGAGCCTAGTGCCCCAGGCATGATGATATCCTCCCACAATATACCACATCCTGTCATGCATTACTGTCTCATAATACAAAGTTCAAATGACTCGTAATTCGTTATTTCAAATTGAAACTTCCTGAACGGAGATCTGTTCAATCTAGATGTAATAGTTGACCATTGAATTTGCTGCATAGTGAATGTTCAGAGTACTTTAAACATGGATTAAGACTGTATTACTTGGTAGAATAGGACAAAAGAAGGCAGAAGCCCATCGAGAAATTGTCCCCCACTACATTGTTGGTCATTATTCCCAAATTCGGCTAATAGTTAGCCAGTTATCTAAGCCTTTCTTGAAACCATTGAAGGTGTTAAGATCTAGCAGTTCTTGTGGAAGCCTGTTCCAAACTCTAGGTGTTCTAACTGTGAAAGAGTTGTCTTTTGTTAGTTCTTTTGTTATGGAATTGGGGCACTATTTTTCTCTGCGAGAAGATTAATCCACACTGCTGCATTAGCATAGGTGAACGCTGAAGTTTAAAAAGAAACAGGAGGTCACCTCTGCATCTCATTTTTTGCAGGGAATGGAGGCCTGTGGCAAGGAGTCTCTCAGTGTAATCTTTAGAAGCTAGTATATGAAGGATTTGAATATATGCAATTGTTTTAATTAGTTTTATCTTGTGTTTTATATATGATGAGGTATTTTATACTGTATTTGTCTTGTGTTATCTTGTTTTATAACTTTGACTAGGTTACCTTTGAAAACAGGTACTTGTGCTTAAAGGTTTTACCCTACAATTTTTTTTACCTGCTTTTGGCCATCAGATCTCCGCCCTGGTCATGGTGCCCTTGGACTTCCACCTCCTATATATGCCCACACTCCCGGCTACCCTGGTTTACCCCCCAGGGGCAGGGTCACAGCACCGTAGAGGCCACCAGTGCTGCGATACTGGGGACTGGTTGGGAGAGCCAGCTAGGAGGCCAATCGAAGCCCAGGGGCAGGGCTTCATGGAGATGGCCGGCCACAGCCTTTTGTCCCCTGTAGGCTGAGGTGGAGATGTGCAATGACGTCCTGCATCTGTCCTGCCCCAGAGTTGCTTCCTGCATCAGTGCAGTGTAATGGACCTGGCCTCCGCAGGGGTGTCGCTCCTGCACTGAGCATAATCCTCCCTCCTCCCTGGAGAAGGAGAGCAGTCCTATGGGCGCTCAAACCTCCCCAGCCCAGCCTTCCAATGACCTGGATCCATTCCCGAACCTGGGTTGCCAGTGTCAGAAGCGGAAATCCAACTGCTGCACCAGCAGACCGGCACCCTATTAATACATTCTGAATTCTAAATAGGCAGATGGGACCGCATAGAAACATAGCATTTGTCAGCAGAAAAAGCCCACTTAGCCCACCTAGTCTGCCCAGATGTTTCTTGCTTAATATGCCTTCGGAGACTAACTGGTCTCCGACAACCCTGCCTCCTCTTTGCCTGTTTTGTAATACACGCCTATGTCCATCCCACGCATGGTTAAAGCACCCTACTGTTTCCACCCCCTCCACTTCTTCTGGCAGTCTGATCCAGGCATCCACCCCCCTTTAAGTGAAGAAAATATTTCCTCAAATTTCTCATGCCTCCTGATCCTGATTCTCCTTCTCATTTGAAGGAGACTTACCTCCTGCACCCTAAACAAATCTTACTGATTTTTTTGACTGGATGACAAAGGAAGTAAATCAGGGAGGGGCGGTGGACACAGCCTAACCTGATTTCAGCAAAGCCTTTGACACTGTCCCACACAGAAGACTGATTAACAAGAAGGGTAGTCTGGGCATAGGACAAAAGGTGATACACTGGGTTAGTAATTAGCTGATGGACAGGAGACAAAGGGTGGTGGTAAATGGGACCAATCCAGGGAGAGGAGGTGACCAGCAGGGTACCTCAGGATCAGTCCTGGACCAGTCCTGTTCAATGTCTTCATTAGTGACATTGCAGAAGTGCTGGAAGGAAAGAACTGCCTATTTGCAGATGACACCAAGATTTGCAACAGGGTGGATAATCCAGAAGGGTGGAGAAAACGAGGAGGGACCTGGGGAGACTTCAGAAATGGTCAGAGGTGTGGCAACTGACGTTCAATGCAAGAAGTGCAAATAATGCACCTGGGAAGAGGACCCTGGTGAAAAGCTACGGGGGTGCTGATAATCACCAAGGAGGAAAGGGACCTAGAGTTATCATTTCTGATAACCTAAAGGTGTCAATGCAGAGCACAATGGCTATGGGGAGGGCCAGTAGCATGCTGGGGTGTATAAGCAGAGGTATTGCTAGCAAAATGAGGGAGGTAGTGATGCCACTGTATAAAACACTGATAAGCCTCACCTAGTGTGACTGCATGCAATTCTAGAGGCCACACTTGCGCAAGGACACTGACAGGATGGAAGCAGTCCAGAGAAGGGCGACCAAGATGGTACAGGGCTTGCGACAAAACATATGAGGAGAGACTAAAGGACCTCAATATGTACTCACTGGAAGAAAGCAGAGAGCGGAGGACATGACAGAAACTTTCAAGTACCTCAAGGCATAAACAAGGTGCAGGGAAGACCTCTTCCAGTGTAGAAAGAGTAGTAGAACTAAGGTATACGATATGAAACTGGAGGGTAGATTAAGAGGAAATGTAAGAATTTTTTCTTTACAGAGAGGTGGTGAACATATGAAATAATCTGCCATAAGAGGTGGTGGGGCGAGTACAATGATGGGGTTTTAAACATACTTGGGACAGGCACAAGGAACACTGAGGTGGGAGGGAGTGATGAAAAGCCACTGACCAGAGAGAGTCAGAGGCTGCATACAAGTATAGGGCTTCACCCACAATGGATGGGCCTGGTGGTTCTTATCTGCTGACAATTTCTCTGTTTCTATGTCACGTTTCTACTTCTGTTCATCCCTGTGTGGTATTTGTAGGCCTCCATTATGTGACCCCTCTTTATCCTCTCGTCCAGGGTGTACGTGTTGAGATCCCTCAGCCTCTCTTCGTAGGGCTTCGCATGCAACCCCAACACCATTTTAGTTGCCCTCTTCTGGACTGCCTCTACTCTATACATGTACTTTTTGAGGCACATCCTCCAAAACTGGACACAGTACTCCAAGGTGGGATCTTACCAGCGAGTAATTTAGTGGCAACACCATCTCCACCCTTCTGCTGGATATACCCCCTCCCCATGAACCCCAGCATATCACCAGCCCCAACTACTGCTTTAATATACCACCCTGCCACCTTGAGCTCAGATACAATAATCCTAGGGTCCCACTCCTGTTTAAAGACAGTCAGTACCCCCCACATCTTTTACTCAGAGCCTGCATTCCTGTGTCCTAAGTGCATGATTTTGTACTTTTGGGCATTTGAACCAAACTGCCATGCTTTAGACCACTCCTTGCGTTCTCCCCAGATCCCTGCTCATTCTATCCACCCCCATCCCGAGTGTCCACCCTACTGCAGATTTTGGTGTTATCTGCTAAATGGCACACCTTTCTTCCAGTTCCTCAGCAATGTCTGGTCCCAGTACTGAGTCCTGCAGCACTTTGCAGGTCACTCCATCATCTGATAGGCGTGTTTTCTACCACTCTTGTCTCCTGTCTGTTAGCCATTTCTAACCAATAAATCTCTTTGGATCTCACCCCAGGCTCGTCAGTTTCTTTATCAGCCTCTTGTGCAGCAAAGTGTTGAGCATGTGCTGAGGTTCAGATAGGACATGTCCACTGCCTTCACCTGACCCATTTCCCTGGTCAACAAGTCAAAGAAATCCATCACATTTGTTTGGCATGCAACCCTCGAAACCATGCTGCATGTGGTTTTGCCGCTAAGTGGAGTCAATATACTCTACCAGTATTTCTTTTGGCAGGGTTTCCATTAATTTTTCCACCACTGAAGTAAGACTGATCGGTTTATTGTTGCTAGCCTCCTCCCTGCTGCTGCAATTACATAGAGAGACCAGGTCAGTTCTCCAGTACTCCTAAAGCAGTCCTGTTTCCAGTCAGCTGTTGAACAAGGCTGTCAGTGGAACAGCAGCACATTGCTGAGTTCTTTTAGAACCCTTGGATGTATCCCGTCCAGCCCCATAGCTTTTTCCACCTTCAGAGCTGCAAGTGCCTTCCTGATTCTCGCTTCCGAAAATGGACTTGGATCCACCTCCCTCTGTTTCTGCTATTCTCTGGCGGTCCATCCCCTCCTCCCTCCGCTGTGAAGACTAAGCAGAAGCACCTGTTCAGGATGTCTGCTTTTTCTTGGTCCTTTCCTGCACAATCACCCCCTTCTGCCCTTCTAACCCTCACTATCCATCCCCTTGCTTTCTTCATCTCACTTACATATATGAATACCTTCTTGGTAATCACTTTGACAATTTTTTCCCATTGTTTGCACCTTCCCCCCCCTTACCGCCTTGCCCGCTTCCCTCCGTTTTACTAGTCATACCTCCCAGTTCTCCACCTTCCGTGTTTCCCCATACCTCCTGAATGCCACCTGTTTTCCTTCACCACCTCTGCCACTTCATTCACATGAATAATGTCACAACCCAAAGTACAACTCACCCAAAAAAACACCATACTGGGGCATGGTATGCTTACTTATAACCGAGGCAGGAGTGCCCCTGCTGAGCTTCCTGCAGTACCTTGTGTTCACTGATGTCTCCTGTATGACAACAGACCACACCTGACCCTGCTTGGCTTCGGAGATCTGTTGACATCAGGCTTCAAGGTGGTATAGCTGCAGGCCTTTGTATTTGAAAGTTTTAAGAATAACTATCTACCATGTAGACAGATGAGCTTTTACATTTAGACAAGGACAAGTCTACCACCTAAATAAATAAAAAACACACCCAAGTCCAAGCCAATGTCATCCAAAATCAGAAAGATCAGTGAGGGGCCACCATAACAGCCCAGTAGCA
Source organism: Neoceratodus forsteri (assembly GCA_016271365.2). Classification (NCBI taxonomy): domain Eukaryota; kingdom Metazoa; phylum Chordata; order Ceratodontiformes; family Ceratodontidae; genus Neoceratodus; species Neoceratodus forsteri. Next base: position 178,728,418 of record CM057450.1, on the reverse strand, counting down.
GTGCAATGTGCTACTGTGCAGTCAATCGAAGTTCGTGAACGAGCCTGGTGAGCCTTGTCAAGAGGCATGCCAGGTCAGGAAGCCTAAGATGGGGAAGAGTTTGTGGCCGATGTCCTGCGCCACAACAACCACTGCAGATGGGTCAGGGAGCTTCCTCCACCGCAAATGTTGCTGCATGAGAGGCCAATAGTTTATCACCCAAGCTATAGAGGAGGTGTGAGGGAAGAGGAGAAAATGGAGAGGGGGGTAAAACAGCTGCAGCCCTGTCTATATGACAGCCTAGCCTGGCACACAGTTTTACCTTACAGAAGCCAACCACCTGCCATGAATCCTGAATGAAGTCGCCAGAGGAGGATGTCCCTACCTCACTGCGAAGGCCCCTGCCATGGAGGGGAAAACCGAGGCAGTAGGTATATGTGATGTGATTAGTGGTGGATGGGGCCAGGTAGTGAGCAAATGGGGTCTGGATGGAGGCAATGTGGACCAGCCAAGGAGAAATAAACTTGATTTAATAAAAAAAAAGATCATTGGAAAGGCCATCTAAATGACACAAGCAGCAGCATGTATGGCTGGGATGAGAGTCTGACAAGAGGATTATGGGTGGAGTCACAGAAATTAGGCAGGTCAACTCCAGAGAAGTGGAGTCGGTGTCATGAATGAAGTTAGTGTCACTAACAGAACTGCGAGTCATCCGTGATTCATCTGTTCCCTCCCCTCATGACAAAGGGCTGGTGCTTGACATGTGGGAAGGCGTCTCAGTCACCTACTGCAGAAAGTCAGAGCAGCATCTTGGGCTTGCCATAGGTCTGCTGCAAGTGAGCAGTGCCAGGATCTGTACACTACTAACCATCATTTGCACAGAAACCTGTTCCGTCAGGGTGGGGTGAAGAAAGCTGTGGTCGTCAAGGGAGGGGGAGGAACAACACAAAAGAGAAAAAAGTATGTTCTGTCTACTATTAACTCCTGCTAGATGTCTGGCCGGACATTAAGTAGGATCTGTGGTGATACTACGGGCAGGGAAAACTGGGCAGAATAAGTGGGCCAAGCAGCTCTTATCTGCCAGCAAATTCTATGGTCAGTAACACTACAGCAGTTGCCTATACATAAATACAATGAATTGAGAGTTGGCTCAGCCAAGTTCTGTATCTGCATCTTGTTCCAGAGTAGTTCTTTCTTTAGATCACTTGCATGGATGTTAACCTAGTCTTAACTTTTACCAAATAAGTAAGAAAACGGATTCTGCCAAAGGAAATCTTTACAAAAACAGTCACTGAACTGCAGCTATGTAGCTACAACTGCATTATTATTAACACAAGTCCCTGTAACCCCCCCCCCAATGGAATGCACCCTGAAAACAAGCCATCACAGATTAGTGTGCCCTTTCCTGGTCCAAAAATGACAAATAAATATAACTACAGGACAATAAAAGCAGGTGGCCAACAGGACTGTAACTACTAAGGACTTTTAAATTGTCACTAGCCATCATGATACAGATTTGTTTTAAACCACACACACACACACACACATATCCCCGGAAGAAGCCTTGATTTATTGTAAATGTTTTACAGGTCGTTTAGCCAGAGTGCATCACTTACATAAAAATGAAATCTACTACCTAAGCAGGGAAAAAAAAAACTTACCTGTCACTACTCCTCCCATCTTTCAGTGGTTACAGAGCCTCAGATCAACATATTCAGGAATGAGTGTGCCATCTGGAGGAAAGCACTTTCAGAAACTGCAAAGATGTCTCAAGTGCCACCCAAAACCAGGTTTAATAAAATCCACGAGCCTGAGTAGATCCATGTCTTTGAATGGCAAATCAATGAACTCAAGCTTGCCAATCTTGACAGCAGAATCAGTGCTAGGACTCGGCACCCTATCCTAATACACCCGGTGCTTACACTCCAAGCATCTTCTGTAATCTTCTCATCATACTTTTAATAGGGATGAAAGAGGGGAAAAAAGTTTTATTCAAAACTCCAACTCATTCGAGATGCTCAGTGAGACTTTAATAGTAATAAAAACAATCTTCAGGCTGTAAACATTTATAGGAACCTGAGAAAAGGTACATACCAGTCACTTACGGACCAGAAAACCACATCAAAGCAGCCAAAATGAAATTAATTAAGTATATGAATTAAAGTGCAAACTTGTAAACACAAATGGTTTCAGCTGGACATTTCAGTTCAAACTGTGCCAGGAAGATTTTCAAGTATGTAATTTTTACTAAATAAAATGTAACATAAAAAAAGAGAGAGAAAAGAAAAAGAAAAACCTAGTGGACTTAAGTGAACGAGTCCCTCCATAATTACAACATGAGAATTAGCTGCCCTCAGTCACGTTAAAGAAGACAGGTTTGGGACGGTTTCTGTCAAATTTCTCAAAAAAGTGCTCATCAGTGAAGGGCCCACTGTGCACAATGGCATTAAGAATAAAGTATACTGCGGCAATCAACCCACTGATTAGGAAGAACGGCAGGAAGGGTTTCACGTTTTTCCAGAAAGATGCCATAGACCACTCTTGGGGGAGAAATTACTGCAGATTACGGCGCCAACAATTGCCTTTCCACAGTGTACAGGACAGCCGCAGCGCAGAAGTAAGCAGTGTCGGCCTCAGCTCAGAAATCCCCCACAAGAGTTGAAAAGAAAGGTGAAATGTATATCCTTGTTCTGTTTGTTTAAATGAAAGGAACACAGCAAGTGGACAAGCACTGGCAGCCTTTGCTTCTGTTAAATCTGTCAGCAGGGGAACTCCAAAATGCTGACTGATGATCAACAAGGGCTGTGATCAGACATGGACTGAAGGGAAAAAATAGAAGATGCCTACTCCACAGAACAGTCACACCCAGGGATCAGATTGCACTAGGGATGGGCTTTCATTTCTCTATAGCATGTCCTGTGAAAGAATAATTATACGAGGGGCATTCGCATTAGAATACACCTCAGAAAGTGTAGCTTTTAAACAAACATATTTAACGGTCTGGTATTTCACCCTCCCATTTTTGTTACTACTCATAATAGATTGTGTTTAAACATAAGCAAGGGCACGGATTTCTTGGTGTTAATGGTATTTTACTGACCACTAAAAAAGTTGGAATTTTAGAAAACCCTGATCACTGGAAATGCATGAATCACTAGTAAATACTAGTAGGTTTTCTGGAATTTGATATAAGTCACTGTAAAACAGTGTACCTGAAAACAAGTTCTCTCCCCCTAGCACCACCAGTTCACTTCTACAACTTAAAGCACTAGTAGCGCCAGAAACAGGCATGAAATATTAGCAGGTTTTGAAAGCAGTCCCTTGCATTACCTTTTTTTCTCCTGAAGTGTTTTTCTTTTTGTATCTGCTCATTAGATTGCTTTCTACTTAACAGTACTGGGGTGTGATGTGAAAGCTGTGCTTCACCTGGGAGCAGGCATATCTAGTTCAATTCCTCTTAATACCTCAGCAGCATGTGACCTCACTCTTTGTTACTAAGGGTGCTCGGATACCTCACAATCTGACCCCAGCCAGGATAGCTGTCTATTCCACATCCAAATCCAACATCCGATCCTAGCGTCAGATGCCCTTGGTATAGGATTCGATATCCTAAAATCTGACTGTTCCACTAAAGATTACCCCCACCCTGCAATTAATAACCCTCAGCCGCCACCCAAACCACCCTATAACCCACAGCCTCCCTCCTTCCCCAACCCACTGATAGCATTATTAGTTATTGCACTAGTAGTCTCTCTTCCTTATAACAAAATATTACCAGCAATAATAAAGTTTAATGAACAGCCCCCCATTAAATCATAACTGCCCCCCTGAACACATGCCACAATCAATCCTTGTCCCCATCATTCAGTAAAGAACCCCACTCCAAACAACCACTAGCCCTCACCTCACTCCTCCCCACAACCACCAAAAAAGTAAATGAGAACAAGATCATTAGTGGTAGCGCGTCCCACGACAGAACAGCATGGGCTCTTCCTCATTTCGGTAAGTATGAATGAAATGACGCGCTTCTACAGATAGACAAATAGCTGTCATTTCAATAGAAATATGTCATTTTAGGCTGGTTTGTGCCAAGGCAGCTGTGATTTAGCACGGGAAGGGGTATTACACTTTATTATTGCTTATTATATTTTATTATAAGGAAGAGACAATACTAATGCACTAATTATTTAATAACACTATCAATGGGTGGGGGAGATTGGGAGTTGCTGGGTGGTTTGGGTAGGGGACGTTACTAATACTAAGGGAGTTGGGGAGGATTTGTACAGGGCAGGGGGATTTTATAAATATAAGCTTTAGGATTTTTGGCAATTTTAACAGACAATCTGAAATCTTAAATTTCTGCTGTCATCAGAGCTAGTCGTTTTTTGAAACAGATATCCTAGCAACCCTACATCACAAGCACTGCTGCTCAACTGGGGAGGAAAAGAGGTGAATGTCAGCCTCCAGGTAGAGTGCAGTTCCACACATCACACATCACCCCTAGTACTGTCAGGCAGAAAATCTTTTAATCAGCAAAACGGAACAGAAAAAAAATACTTCTGATGTAAGAAGTGGTAGCCGACTACTTCTGAAAGTTACTACTAATTCCAGGTAATACACTCGTTCTTTAAGCATGCTAGAACACGCAGTCTGTATTTGTGACACCACAATATCTTGCCATGGAAACTATACCACAAACACTGGTTTGCAACTTCAGTGCAGGCGTAAGCAACAGAAAGTAAAGGGGTTATGAGAATGCTCAAAGACCTTTGCCTATCTGCTATGATGACATGAGAAAACACAATTTTTCAGCTAGGGCAAACGGGACCACGTCGCACTACCATGCAGATTGCCTTAGTTTACTGCCTATCAATGGGTGTGGGGGGAAGTGAGGAGATTTTGTTTTGTTTAGTATGTATGTTTTTGTAAAAGTGTCTGCGTACACTTACCACGTGCTATTATTTATTGTATCACTGTTCCTCCCTCTGTAACCCCTTTTCCCCAGGTCGCCCCTGAAAAAGGGACATTCTGTCTCAGTGGACCTAAACGGTTACCAAAATTCAAATAAATAAATAAAATTCCCCTATTTCCTTCCCCCAGGTCACACCTAGAAATGAGCCTCGGCTAAGTGTGCCATTCCTGGTCATCAGTTTTCAAAAACTAAATAAATAGAACCCCCCCTCCCCCGGAAGAGCTGTCCATAGAGATGCTTACTACTCCTTCCCCAAAAGGAACCACGTCAACTGCTAGAGCAGTGAGCCTCAGTCCTATTGGTGCATACCACAACGTTTTGTCCCTGAATGAGGGACACGTCCTTAAACATAGGCATATAAAAGCTAAGAACATTGTGGAAACCATTGTGTTTACTTGTGCAAAGTTTATTTTGCATTTAACATCTTAGGATATTATAAATCTATGCTTGAAGTCTGAATTTACAGCTCATTCTCTGTAAGGGCAGCACCTTTTTCATGAGGGACAGAAGAGGGACACAGCAATTTTGAGGGGTAAAATGAGGGATGTTTCTCACAGTCAGGGGCAGTTGAGGAGGTGAGCACCACCAACAAACAAACTCTTCAATTAACCAGTTTGTTCATTTTATTAATTTCATTACTTCTTCACACAGTATAGCCACACAGAGACACACCCTCTCATTTCCAGTTGGGGTGCTGTCTGTACCCCAATTTTACAGCTGAATGAACCTGAAGCACAGGAAAGTCAAGTGGGCTTACGCAAGGTCATACCAAGCCAGAGGCTGTGGTGGGACTCAAACTTGGGATCTACTGGTTCGCAGTTCTTTCTCCAATGTCTGCATCACACTGCCTTCCCAATGTGTAACACAACAACACACAACTACTTTTACCTTTTAAACACAACAGGTACTTTAAAAAAGGCTGCCATATACAGTTGTTCAAAAGCTCAGGACTGAGGTGTGTTATGCCACTGGCAAGGAGGAAGAGATGTTGTTACAGCGTGCAATAACAGAGTCCCTTGACAACACGCAGGCACATTTTTTGTCCCTCAGTGAGTCAACATAATTTCAAGCCTCAAAAATCTTGCTTATATTTCATAGTGGCACAGTAGTGCCACTACAGTTAGGGTTGAGTAAGCATTTTAATGTTAAACCTCAAATTTTGTACCTTAATAACTTTGCCAAGGTATGACAGAGTTTTTTTTTAATTTTGCATGCGCGGTCTGGTACCATAGATTTCTGGATCTGGCAAGTTGCGTTACGGTCGGATGTACAGTTGCAGGACCTACAGAACACCAAAAACCACAAAAAATTGACTTTTTGTGCATTTCTTTGCTCGTGCCCACAGCCCGCACGATTTGTCCGTTCGGTCCAAAATCTTCAGGGAAGATGCAGTCTGGGTCACCGATGTGCTTTACAAAGATTTGGTGTAAAAAATATTAAACTTTTCAAAAGTTATTCAAAAAACAAATTTCCCATTATAGTCAATGGGGGGGAAGTAAATGTGCATCATGAATGTTTCTCAAAGGCACTTTTACTTTTGTGATTCGGCCATCTTGTTTTCAGTTAGTGAGAGAGAAAAATGCCTGGCATTTAAATTTGGGACCCTCTAGGGACACACTGACTGCTAGGTTTACCTAGTAGGGTCCAGGATGCTAGCCCTATCTTTTTTGGGTGGTAACTCCCCCCCCCCAAAATGCTTTTTTAAACTTTGGGGAAAGAGTACTTTCACAAATCACGAAAATAAGTGCGGAAATACTTTCGCAAATGCAAAAGTTTTGTGCTACTTTCTGTGAAACTTTCGTGATTTGCAAAAGTATTTAAAATTAAAAAATGCAAATCTTTGCCATCCTCCTGTAAAAAAAAAACAGTTGAGTCTTTTGGGCTGACATTTGCAGGGTGGCAAGCCCTGGTCCCACAGATGTGCCTTTTGGTGGTTTGGTGCCAAAACATTCAAGGGGCCCAAAGTTACAGTGTTCTAAATCTGAGAAATTTTCCATAGGATAACACTGCGGCGCATGTTACGCCTTTAGGCACCCATCTCTCAAAAACAAAGCGTGATACAGAGTTTTCGTTACTGGCACACATGTAATCTGCGGAAACAAGTTTGGAAATCATAGATGACACCTTCATAGTGTAACCCCTAGATGGCGCTATCCCAGGGGCTACTACCCCTGCCTGATTTGCCACTAACAGGTTGAGGCCTGGATCCGATGGCGGTGCCTCCACCCAGAGGTCAGGGTTTGCAATAGTTAAACTAACTTGGTCACAGCCCTCTGGGAACTGCAACCCCTTTCTTCCACCTAGTGGCCCACACAACATATCAGAATTACCTTCACAGTATACACTTACCCCCAGGACTGGTTCAGGCACTGGGACCTCCTGTAAAATAAGATACAGTGCAACAATCACAGTACAATACTTTAACATAGACAAATACCTCAGGCAGTATAACTTTGCTGAAACAAGCAGCTCTGATTTATTTAGGGGGAATATAACAAGGACAGGGGGAAATCAGGTTAATTAGCTTATCACTTTATTCATCTACCTATGGCTCTGTGCACAGGCCTATCCCTACCAGTTACTGTCCCTGGGTACCCAAGCCCTAGTGGCTAGTCCAAACCGTGGCAGCTGGTAGGGGCCCTTTCACACAGAGAAAAGAAAAATTAGTTAAACAGTCAGCAGTACAGTAATTCCATTTGGATTCAATGTGGCAATTCAACAGGGAGCGACTCTGAATTAGTACTCACGACTTCCAAACAAGATAGGGTCCTTCAACGTCAGCAGGGCTACTCTTGAGCTCCACGAGACTCCTCACACATTTATATGGCAAACTGCAACAGGCAAAAGTCCTTTAATGGCAGCAGGATTCACTTGAGCTACACAAGCCTTCTCACACATTTATATGGTAAACAGTAACAGGCAAAAGTCCTTTAATGGCAGCAGGATTCACTTGAGCTGCACAAGCCTTCTCACACATTTATATGGTAAACAGTAACAGGCAAAAGTCCTTTAATGGCAGCAGGATTCACTTGAGCTGCACAAGCCTTCTCACACATTTATGTGGTAAAAAGAAAGTACTATACCAGGCAGGCTGCTTCTCTATCCCGATTCGCAATTACTGCACAATACCCGGGAGAACACACAGCAGATTCAGTTTCTGACAGACCGAGTGCAAATCAGCAATTTCTCCAGTCTTCTACAGGGTGAGCCTGGTTTCTACTCTTCAGATATCCTTTGATTCTCTTCACAGGACGGATTCAGTCCTAACAAGCAGTTACACAAGCTGCAGACCGGAACTCTGGGCCTCACACACGTTTCCCGACTAAAACTGCACACCGAAAAAAGCACAGGGCTCCTTCCCTCTTCACTGCCAGAGCTCAACTGAAACTCCAGCAGACAAAACCGGGCACTTCCTTTGAGTTCCTCCCAGTTCTTGGCTGGATTGGCTGTCACCACAATAGACTGACTCTGTTGGTTCAAAAGGCGCGAAGTCCAAACTACATCTCCCAGAGTCACTGCCCATACAATCCTCTTGTGGCTGGCTCAGATTACAGAGTCAAGTTCTGATTCATCCAAGGCACCATTTTAGAGCTACCTTATCCCACACTGATTGGTCCAGTTCAGCAGTTCAAAACTAGAATGGGAACTAGGCAAACACAGTTCTGACTGCAAAGAAAGCAGGTTAGACAAACTGTATTTCATTATTACTCTAAATGATTTCTGGCAAACAGTTACATCTTTCAGATAGGTTCCTTTGCACTCCTAGTGACTGCAAAAATGGAGTAATTGGCAGCAGTTCGAGTGGTACTCAAGCAGAGAAGCATACAGTCCCCATACAAACTAATTATGTCTGCAAGCAGACAGCTCTTAAAGAGACAGTACCAGAGGCTCTAAAACACTCACTGATAAATGGCTTAAACGCCAAACACCATTCAGGCTTGGAGCATTCAAGCAAGCTCCTGGAAGTCTTTTGGGAACCCCCATTTGCAGGGGGGTTACAATAGGTTTTCATTTCGTAGGATATCAGAGCGAAAGAGACAGAGGTCCACATTGCTCGCCAAATTTTACTTATAGCCCTTTACTGAATTTTTGCATAGATAGCTGTCGAGTCTTGTCTTAAAGATATCCATGCCATCACTAGTCACCACCATTAAGGGCAATTTATTCCAAACTTTAGCAACTCTGATTGCGAACCATGAAATTATTTTTTTTTGTTTTACAGCATTCTCCCTTTAGTTGCAATGGATGTGCCCTTGTTACATAAACGCTGTTTCTAAATTTCAGTCCCAGTTGGTCCCATAGAAGATCATCATGGAGTGCTCTAAAAACCATACAAAGGTCACCTCTCATCCTACGATATTCCAAGGAAAAAAGTCCCAACTGATTTAGACGCTCATCATAATTTAAGCCTTTTACCTCATACATCCTCCTAGTAGCTTTCCTCTGTATTCTTTCCAGAGTATATTTTCAACCCTGGTCTTGGGGAGACCAAAACTGAGCACAATATTCCAGATGCGGCCTTACCAAGGAAGTATACAAGGGGAGCAACACTTTGCAACTGTTACTTTGAATATGCTAATTTATACAATGAAGTAGTCCCCCAGTTTTTTAATGACTTGCTGACAATGAAGTCTTGGGCTTAAGTCATTCTTTACCCTTACACCCAGGTCCCGTTCATCCTCAATCTCCTTTAATAATTTATCTCCTAACTTGTATTTGGCCAGTAGATTGTTTTTCCCAAAGTGCATGACTGTACACTTATTAATGTTAAAATTTAGTTTATTTTTATCTGCCCAGCTTTCAAGTTCACCAAGTGCAAGCTGTAAGGTGTTTACATCCTCAAGGTTGTTTACACTATGACCAATGGGTATCATCCATGAAATTTAGTTAACCATAGTCCAGTCAAAGTACTTAATGTGGAAATATATATGTTAAATAGACATGGGCCAAGCACAGAGCCCTGAGGGACTCCGCTAGACACCTGTTCCCATCCTGAGTAAGAGCCTTTTATGCAAACTTGTTGGGTTCTACAAGTCAACCATGATTCCACCCATCTGGTAATATTACCACTTAAACCAATATCTATCAGTGCATCTAACAGTTCACCATGGGGAACCTTGTCGAAGGCCTTCAAAAATCCAAAAAATGACATCCACTGCCTCATTTTTGTCCAAGGCCATACTAACTCTGCCATAGAATTCCAGCAGGTTTGTTTGGCACGATCTTCCCTTAACAAAACCATGCTGGGAAATATCAGATTGTGACACTTCCCCTATATGTTCCTTGATGATTCTCTCAAGGATTTTACCTAGGATAGACATCAGGCTAATAGTCCGACAGTTTGATACTTCATGCTTAGAACATTTCTTGAAGATAGGCACCACGTTTGCTTGCCTCCATACATCAATAACCTGTCCTTCTTCAATGGATTGCATAAATATTGCTGCAATTGGTCCTGATAAGGGGATAGCCGATTCTTTAAGAATACGAGGGTGAAGACCGTCAGAGCCTACAGATTTATTAGGATCTAACCCTTGTAGACGCTTTTGGATGTCTAATGCTTGAATAAAGTGCACTCCTGGCATTATATGTGAATTATGTTTTTTTTTGCTAAAGTTTTAATATTAAAAACTGAGGTGAAATACTGATTGTATAACACTGCCATATGGGAGTTTTCTAATAACAAATTACCAGTCTGGTCTTTTAATGGGCCTAAAGTGGGAGTAGCCCCCCCTTTTATTATTTACAGATTTGTAAAAGGACTTATAATTATCCTTGACTCTTGTTGCTAAGTTAACCTCATAATTCCTTTTTGCCTCTTTGACATTATTTTTAGTTATCTTCAAAAGATTTTTATAGTGTTCCCAGTTTTTTTTGCGTACCTCGAAGTTTTGCCCTTTTGAAAGCCCTATTTTTCTGTTTAATACCTTTTTTGACCTTAGCATTAAACTAGGGAGTTTTTTGTTTCACTTTATCACTTTTCTTCATTTGTGGAATATGTTCCAATATTTCTGTTGATAGTTTAGTGTTAAATATATGCCACATTTCATTTAGGGATTTGTTCTTAAATTCCTTTTCCCAGTCCCAAGATGCCAATTCTTTATTCAATTCCTCAAAATCAGCTTTTCTAAAATTGTAAACGACTGTACTACCTATATCAGAGCCAAAGACACCGTTGTAAGTAAAATTAACCATAGAGTGGTCACTAGATCCAAGGGGGTGGGTAATATTACAATTTGTTATGCTAGCACCCAAGTTATGCAGAACTAGATCTAATATATTATTCCCCCTAGTATTTTGCTTCACTGATTGCTCCATGTTGTTTATCAGAAGAGACTCAAGATAAGCTCTCTCAGCTTGAGTTACAGTATTAAGAGTATTCCAATTTATCCCTGGGAGATTGAAATCACCCATGAGTACAGCAATTTTAGTGGATGAAACACTATTTACATACTCCTGTAACATAGAGTCTTCTTTTATGGTTATTGAGGGTGGCCTATAGACAACTCCTAAATTGATATAATTTGAAATTTTTAAATGTATCTTAACCCATAAGGCTTCTATAGTGGGCCATTGTGGTAACTCAATATTTTCAACTTTTATGCTATTTGAAATGTAGAGCGCAACTCCTCCACCTCTACTACTAGTTCTATCTTTATGAAATAGTGTATACCCAGTGATATTTTTATCTCAAGGATCATCTTCCTTCCACCAGGTCTCAGTAACTGCACAAATATGAACCTCCTGCTGTTTTAGGGTATATAATGACTCATTATATTCATTATTTAAACTTCTGGCATTTATAAGAAGTACATTCCATTCTGGTGAGTTTTGGGGAGTGGTACTGTTTTGTTTAACCACAGGTGTAATAACATCCCCCCTACCATTTAGTTTAAATTTTGTTCAGTTTGCTGCCTGAGTCTATTTGCAAAAATACCCTTTCCCTGCTTGTTTAGATGGAGCCCGTCTCTAGCATACAACCCGATTTATAAAACCTTCCCAATTTTCTAAGAAGGTAAATCGCTCTCTGTAACACCATCGCTTCAACCAGCCATTTAGTGTTGCAATATCCTGCCTTTTATGACGATTTGCTCTGGGGATTGGTAGTAATCCAGAAATAATCAAGTCCCCTCCTTGACTTCTAATCGTATCCCCTATAATTTCAAACTCTCTCTGGATTTCTAACATAGATCTTCTACCTAAATTGTTAATTCCTGCATGTATTAAAGTAAACGGGGTCTGTGTATCCTCTTGAAGACCTGGAAGGAGCTGCTTTATGTTATCAATGCCAGCAGCTGGCAGGACACTGACTGTGGTATAAGGGTTTCTATTTTTACATATTATGTGATCTGTATAACGTATCATTAAGTCACCAATTACCAGAACGTCCCTAGGAATGTTCATATATTTGTTAGACCTGTTGTCGGATATATTCAAGGTTTCTGAAGAACAAGTAATAATAGTGGAATCTGTTTGCTTCATATTATTTGTCTCTGGAATGTCTAAACTAACCGGGGGGGGGAGGTAGTAGACCCTGCTTTTAATATGCTATCATTCTCAGGTGTAAGTTCTGCACTTGAGTCATTTTGAAGTGCACTATATCGATTTGTAGTTAGGGTATTTGAACTACCCCCTATATTTCTTCTCCCCTTCTTGCCAGCCATTTTCTGAACCAAAAACCAGTCTTCTTCATCAGAGTTATTTCCATTTATTAGTTCCCCAGGAGAAGAAAAATGCTTTTCTTGTGCAGGATCTGAAGTGTCTACCACTGCATCAATATATTGCTCCAAGCAGCTTATATCAGCTTGGGTCTGCACTCTCTTTTTCAGTTGTAAAATTTCGGTTTTTAGAGTGCGTATCTGTATACAATTTTCACATTTAAACTCTTGGCACTATTCTCTGTATGCATACATACCACAACTATTACAGCATATAAAATCCAGCCCAGTATCCATGTCCATTTTTGTAGTATTTTTCGGCCCAGAGCCCAGTAACCCAGCTGACACAGCCAACACACGCCGACGCCCGTGTCCCTGTGCGCATCTCTGTGTGCTCTGTCTGTGCTCGCCCTGCTCTCAGCAGGGCACAGTTTTAGAGGGCAGCATGACCTGGAAGTGTCTCCAGGGGTCACGGATCACTCGTAAAATGAAACGTTTTAAAATAAGCTAAAATTAGCTGAAAAACATATAAGGGTATGCTTAGAATATCCCCAAAGTGCTAGGTTCACACCAGGGCGATAATAAGGTTGATGCTAGTAATCTGTAGTTCTGCCACACCAATTCTCAAACTACAGGCACTCTCCACCTACTCCCTGGAATACAGGGAAGGTAGGACTCAGATTCAGCAGTTTAAACAAATATACACGGTTTAAAAATATGTCAGTTCCATCAACATTTAATCATTTTACACATCCCCAGCAATACAGGAGCCCACAAGTTTGTATCAGGTTTTATATCTTGCCCGCTCGCAACAGGGCACAGTTTTAAAGGGTAGCATGACCCTTAAGTGGAATTTTTATCCTACTTGCTATATCTAGAGAGATATTGGCAAAAACATGTTCAAAGGGTGCCTTTTTAGTGCTTTTCAGTAATTCGGTGCCCATATCTCAGAAACTATACCAGATATGGATTACATCAGCACTGGAATTTTTTTCCTAGCTGCTACAGTTGCTGAGATATTAGCAAATTAGTTTTACAAGGATTTCTTGTCCTGTAGGGCCGCTGTATGGCTCTGTAGTTACTCACCCACACTCTCCTTCCCCTTCCTTTTACACCCACTCTTCCCTATTGCCCTATCCCTCTGTCTTCCTCTCCCCCCCGTGCCTTTTCTCCCACTGGATCAACCTTAAAACCAACATACTACCACTACCTCCCCAACCTCCTAGACAAAGCCACTTCTTCTGGCTGCCCACTCTCCCCGCTTCCCCTTCCCTCACCTTGACTCCTCCTTGACTCTCACACTAGGTGTCACACCTGTTTATCTCCTTTGCTACAGATAAACACTGTCCTTACCCTAGTTGAATGCTCTTGATGCTGTACTATCACCACTGGTGCTATGAATGACATTGTATCCTTACTGTATACTAGCTACCTACTATTCGAGTATTGTATGTAAACTGTTTATTATTGTTGTCATTGTCACTGTTTGATGTGGGACCTTTGTAAAAAAGCTCTGAGCTCAAAGGTATGATCCGAATCCCTAAATAAATAAAAAATAAATAAATAAGTAGTTACTGTATGTATAACTGGGAGCGCAGGGCCCGGAAGGCCCTCGCTGTCACATACGCATACCATTATGCAAATAAAAGGGGAATGTAAAGGAAGCACAGGGTCCAGAGGGCCTGCACACCCGCTAGCACATACCACTTACATTTTCTCAAAAAGAAGGGAAATTCATTGCAAAAAAAACTCTGTTAATGCATCAGTTAGGGTTAACAGTACAGCAACAAAAGTTTGGAAATGTGCTGTTAGGGTTCAAAACCCTAACTCCGCATTCCCCCCTACTCCCACACATGCAAGACTGTAAGACACTATATCACCCCATCACATCTGTAACCACACTACTCACAACACTGTACTTATTTCACATAACACTATGTAATGAAAAAACAAATATAGTATCATCGATTCTATACTGGCAGCACAGTATGACGACACATTATTGCTGGCATATCTTTTTCATACAATGAGTCAGTCTGCACACATTTTCAGACTATTGACTTTTATGTGTCACCATTCAACTACTGGGTTGCTGCATGTGGTAGCAGGAAAGACAGAGATGAGACTTTTAAGTTACTGCTGAGGTATGAAACTAACACCATCGCATGTTGTTATACTGCTGCGTTACCTGGAAATACTCTTTTTAATTTTTTTTATTTTAGTTGTTTAACCAGGAGTAGCACACTAAGCTGAAAGCTTTTTTTACAGGTGCATCCTGGGAGCACAGGGAAGTTAAGTGACTTGCTCAGGGTCACACAGTATGTAAGTGGAAGCTGTGGGATTCAAACCCAGGTCTAGTCTGCTGGATGTCACCAGATTTGCAGCTCAGAGCCTTAAACCACTGCGCTATACTGCCTCCAAAGTAGCCTCATTAGTAGCATGTTATTGTTAGCTTTGGATGTTACAACTGGTGCTTTCACATGTTGCTTGCAAATTATACTATAAATAATTACTTTTATTATTACTGCCATTTGTTATTAGAACTGACTCACTCCATCAGAAAAATAAATACAAATATCCAGTGATTACTGGTAGGCTTACAGTATACTAACTTTCATTTCCAAGAAACTATCTGTGCATTACATATTGTGTGTTACAGCCCTTCTTCACTACTGAAATATGGGCATCTGCTTAAATAGTGTTATTTGCAACACAAAAATGCTTACTGTGGGGCATCACCCATGGTTGCCCAGTATGCATGTCTACCCCAAGGCACTATGATTGCAGCAGAACTTATACAGTTGGTGACCCATGATGATGGATGTGTCATGCAGTACATTTAGAGAGTTGTACGTTACTTCTGTTACCTGATACTGGTTGTCTCCGACTGATTGTGTTTCCTTGGCGTGTGGGGTTGGGGGGAGTGCAGAGTTAGGGTTTTAAACCCTAACAGTACATTTCCAAACTTTTGTCGCTATACTATTAACTCTAGCTGATGCATTAATGGAATTTTTTGCAATGAATATGTATATATATCTATATATATATGCATCCTCGTTTCCTATGATGAAGAAAACACATTTCTGGATGTAACATTTTAAGAAAGAAAGAAAGACCACTGGTCCATCAAATGTTTTCTTCCACCAGATCAGCAGAATACCATGTCACCCCCTTGTTTTAAAGTCCAGTTTAAATGGTGTTACACTATTTGCTGTTATGAATACCACAAATCCTGCAATGGAATTGGTCAGAACAGA
This sequence comes from Neoceratodus forsteri, assembly GCA_016271365.2. NCBI lineage: Eukaryota > Metazoa > Chordata > Ceratodontiformes > Ceratodontidae > Neoceratodus > Neoceratodus forsteri. Next base: position 178,712,552 of record CM057450.1, on the reverse strand, counting down.
TCATGGGCTGTGAAATTATCAGACCAACCCACAGTAAGGGACACTGGGGAAACTTATTTCTTCCTTTAACCTGTTTATTATTGAAAACAATAAACAGGTAAAAATAAATCTATTTATAAGCACAATAACATATTCAAGGATTGAGGGTTGTGCTTTAGTAAACCCACTCTACAGGTGGTGGAATCCACTCAAACAAACCTGTAGAGTACAGTGTTCCCCATTCATTATTTTTGCATGGTGGGCCTTTGGTCATTTTCTTAGTTTGTATTAATACAATAATCCCCCCCAAATTTTTTATTAATTTTATTTATTTGCTTTTTCAGATAACGCCTATGAGCAGACAGTGCTCTTTTACAAAGGTGCCACGTCAAGGACATTGGACAAGTTGGGACAAGACAGGCAAATGCACAAATACATGAGTTGCCAGAGGCTTTGTTCAGACTAAAACAAGAGAATCAAGTTAAAGAACAGGTAACGCAATTACAGATAGACTTCAGTACAGAGTTTCCAAATGCTTTTTTTTTTTTTTACAGAATCAATGAGTAAGTAAGTGATTGTACAATACACTAGTCAATGTAGAAAAAGAGTGCCAGAGGTGGTTACATATGAAATTAATGATACTTACAAATGCTTGAGGTGAGAAGAGGTAGCTAAGGGAGGAGACACATTAGCAGGGGACAGGCAAGATCAGAGAGGAGATAGGAGTAGAAGGGGTAGGTGGTAAAGGGGAGGGATGGGGAAGGGTAAGATGTAAGGTGGGTAGGTGGTAAATAGGAAGGGTGAGGAGGAAAGGGAGAGGAGAGAAATAAATAGGTGGGATGAGGTATTCATGGAGGGAGGGCATAAGGCGTGAGAGGAAAGCGAGGGGAGTGAAAAAGGGTGGAAGGAGAGGCTAACAGGGCTGGTGGAGGTATTAAAAGAGGTAGCAGGGAGGGAGAGGGGTGTGGGGAGAGTGCATTAATAAAGGAGAGGACAGGAATGCAGGCAAGGAATTTAAGAGAAGCAGTCACAGTGTGCACCAGCCACCAAGTGCTGTCACAGTTTGTGTTTAAAGGAGTTGAGATTCGAAGTGCTGGTGACTTCCACTGGGAGTGAGTTGAACCAGCTAGAAGCCTTAACTTTGTAGGAGCGCTGCCCTTGTGTGGTCCAGCAGCGTGGAACAGAGAAGGCTAGAGATTCAGAACTCCTGGTAGGGCAAGTAGCACATTGAGGGGAGAGTAAAGACTAACCTACTGGGGGAAGGAGTCCAGTAGGGTCTTCTTGGCAAGTAAGCAGGTCTGGCACTTTATTCTGCCATGCAGCTGTAGCCAGTCAGCCTGCTCATAGATATCACACGTGTGTGTGTGTGAGTCAAGCGGCTGAGGAGAAGAGCCGGCAAGCCTTGTTTAGGGCTAGGGCTATTTGCCGGAGGGCAGTGTTGGTGGCTGATCCATAGACTACAAGACCATAGTCAATTAATGAGGTAATTAAGCTCTAGATAGCAAGTTTTACGGCTTCGGTCATCAAACAGTGCCTATGTCTATAGAGAAGACATATGCAGGTAGTCAGAGCTTTTGCAATGTTATGTATATGTGTGGAGTACAATAGAGTGTAGCCAAGGGTCACTCCCAGGTATCTGAACTGGTCAACCTGTTTGAGCGCAGTGCAGCCACTATTGTAGATTTGTAGTTTTTGGAGTTTGTGCTTGTTGTGAGTTCCATGAAACAGCATTGATTTTGTTTTAGAGCAGTTTAGGATGAGCTTGCATGACCTGAACCATGTTTCAACTTCTGTGAAACTTCGCTGTAGTTGCTGCTGTAGGAGATGCGGGTCAGAGTGCCTCAAGAAAATGACTGCATTGTCTGCATACAGTAGAATTTGGTTGTGGCAGGCAGCAGGGAGGTTGTTTATGAAGATGCTGAAGAGTAAGGGGCCAAGGATGGAACCTTGGTGGACGCCCAACCGGGCTGGGAGGGAGGTCAAGACGGAATCTCCAATTCTGAACAGTTGAGAGCGGACACTAAGCTAGCAGTGAAACCAGCTAGTGGCATCTGGTGAAAGTCCTAGATGTGATAGTTGTTCAGTTAGTAGGGAGTGATTGATGGTATCAAACGCCTTTGTCAAATCAATAAAGGTGGCACCAATCAGCTGGTTATGGTCAAGTGCCTGGTGGATGAAGGAAGTGAAGTCAAGGAGTGCAGTGGTGGTGCTGTGCCCCTCATGAAAACCATGTTGCTGTGGACATTGAAGGTCAACTTTTTCCAGGTAGTCAACGAGTTGTTCAGAAACTAACCTTTCCAAAGCCTTGGAGAGTGGGGGTAGGATGGAGATCGGCCTGTAGTTGCTTGCAAGCATCTTGTCACCAATTCTGTGGATAGGGGTCACCATGACTGCCTTCCATTTACTTGGAAATTGTGAGAGCATAAGAGAGCGGTTAAGAATTTTAGTCAGGGGTGGTAGAAGTTCATCAATGGTGGGGGCGATGAGTTTCAAGTCAAGGGAGTCACCACTGTGTCTAGCCTTTTCGAGTACTTTGAGTAGGTGTTTTCTGGCTGTCCCTTCTGAGATTTCCTTAAAATAAAATGGGGGATGATGCTGAGTGGCTTGTGAGATGTTAGGACACGTAACTGTAGGATCAAAGAAGCTAGTTGGGAGCACATGACTGAGGTCAGAAAATGTGGTGTTAAAGGCTTTGGCAATGGTTACCTTATCCACGGTGATAGTACCATCGATGCTGAGCACTGCGGATGCAACTTTGGGGTTTTACCAGTTACCTCGGAGAAGTTGTCCCAGAACTTCCGCCCATCATTCCAGTTGTTTGCAAGGGCTTTCCTGTAGTAGTTCACTTTCATCTGGCGGATCATTCTTGTGCATGTGTTCTGTGCTGATCTGTAGGCCTGAGTATTCGCTAGTGTGTAAGAAGCCTTAGCTCGGTACTAAAGCTGTTCACGGGATTTCATCAGCTCAAGAAGGTCATGGGTCACCCAAGGGTTTATTAATCCCCTTAACTTTCTTTTCTTGAATGGAGCATGTACATCACACGTAGAGTTAAAGGTGGTAATAAAGAATTCAAAGGCTGAGTCTATATCCTGGGCATCATCAACTGGAGACCAGTCGAGTGATTGCAGGTGCATTTTTAATGGGCCTAATTGGCTAGGAAGTAAAGTTCTACTGACTATACTTTTAGGTGGGGGTTTGTTGAATTTGTTGGACCAGACGGAAACTACAAGAGAATGGTCGCTTATAATGTCCGGGAGTACTTTAGTTTTATGAATGTGTTCAGGTCGATTAGTAAGAACCCAGTCCAGGAGAGAGAGGAGGTCCCAGTCCTATAGTTAATCCTGGTGGGTGACTGTACCATTTGTGAAAGGTTGACAGTCACTATGGCATCCTTATAGTTGATAGCATTGGGGGCCAGCCAGTTTACCTAAAAGTCACCAAGCATAATTAATTCACTTCAACACTCTAAGGAGTTAATGCAGTCGAGGAGGAAGGGAAGACCCTGATTAGTCAGCTTAGGTGGAATACATACTGACGCAATGGTCAGTGCCTTATTGTGGGTGCTGAGCAGCACCTTGATGGCCAGTATCTGAATGTCACTCCCAGTGCTGGGTAGGGACAATACTTGTCCAATGAGTGACACTTTTAGGTAGAGAGCACAGCTCCCACCTTTCTTAGGACAGTCTGTCTTGCCTGAAGACTGTGTATCCAGGAATGGCAGTAGCAGAGTCAGGGATCTTTTGGGGACAGCCACGCCCAAGGATCGAGTAGTATGTCAGTTGTGTGGAAGTCCAGGCAGTGAGGGTATCAAGCCTTGGGAGGAGGCTGCAGATATTTAAACTAGCCAAGGACAGCATAGCAGAACTGTTGGACTTCTTTGACATTAGCTGGGGAGGCCCTGGGTTTGGGGTGAATATTGCCCAAGAGAAGTATCATCAGTAGTATTAGATGTTTAAAAAAAGCTTTTAGGCATTACCTTTGGAGTAACTATATCCTCACCTCCGAAGTTTTTTTACTGTCCTGGTACAGTGTGTAGGTAATAAGTATTGTAGGGTTAAGATGAATATTAGCCATTCCTAGAGACTTGTAAGGTTGTGTAAACCAGGTGAGGGTTCCTGATTAGGATTCAAGTTAATGTTGCTTGTGTAGGACCCATAAACAGACAGTGAGCTGTTATAATTCCACTGCAAAAATGTTTTAAAATGTCTTACTACTGTATCGTCCTTTATTGTACTACTACCCCAATACAATTCAATTAAATTTTTATTTAACCAGGAAAATACATGTTGAGCAAGTTCATTTACAAGATGGTCCCGGGAGGACACAGAGGTTACATGCAAGGTCAAGAACACAAGTTCACAGTCAGAACAAACAATAACAAAGGTTCAAAAACAGGATGTCGGAGACAAAGTAATTTGCACAACATATGCCAACTGTAACTTACATGAAGGAAGCTCTAATTCCAGCTACACAGCTAAATAAATGGGCAGCTAAATAAGGTGCAAATAGGGTAACAAGTGTGTAAGTGCTCAAAAACCCAAGAAGGGTTGACCAGAGACCAAAAGAGAAGGGGTAACGTAGGCATATAGGGAAGCAATACACAGACACGAGCCAAAGGACCCTAGGGACAGAAGAGCATATAGGAGGAAGAGGAGAGGAGCACGGATTAGTGAGAGGGATGCAATGTTGGCATGTTGGAGAAGGGACAGCAAGAGGGTATGAGTGGGTGGGGATATCAAGGAAAACAGCTAATGGGAAGTAAAGGTGAAGGAGGTCCACGAGTGGGGCTATGAGGGGGTGGTGGCGGGTGGATATGGGTGGAGGGTAAAAAGAGGTAACATGAGTCTAAGTAAGGTATCACATAGCGAGAATAAACTAAAAGTTCATATCATTTGCGGTTAGGGTTAGGGATGGCAGTTATACGTCTCCTTTAAAGAGCGGTTAAGGAGAGATTTAAAGGCGGACATCCCAAGTAATTGTGAAAAGTTTAATAACTTTTGTAGGTTATTCCATAAGGAGGGGAGAGCATAGCTTGTAGCTAACGCACCATGGTTTGTTCTTATTTTAGGAATGTCGAAGAGACTTTATGTATACCTTCTGCGAGTATAAACCCAAGGGGTGTGTTTAAAAAGGTCGGCGATGTAGTTAGGGTGCTTGTTTGTGGTGGCTCTGTACACTCGGAGCAATGTATTTCTCCACCTCCTGGTGTTAAGCGAGGACCAGCCTAACTGAGTGTAGAGAGGACAGTGGTGGGTGCCATATGGGGCATTGGTAATAAATCTTATCGATCAGTGTTCATATTGGATGGGGGGGGACAAAAAAAACCTTCTCAAATCTTTGCAGTCAATATTTCCTTTTACTTTTCGCCCTAATGTTTCGCACTTGGCTGTGCTTTTTCAAAGGGCTTTCTTGTTCTAGAATTCATAATGAACATAATTTATAAAGAATAATGGCTAGGTAAGTGTGTATTATAGATTTTTTTTTACACACCCGAGGTGTGTGTGATGACCCATAAACCTTGAGAGCAAAGCTCGAGAGGTTTATGTGGTCATCACACACTGAGGGTGTAAAAAACAAAAAAAAACTCCATAAATACACACTTACATATCCTTTATTTTTGATAATTGCCGGTGTTTGTGAGCTATAGTGGTTATTTAGGCAACATGGAAAAAGATGTTTTTGTACAACAAACAGAAAAGCTAAGCAACATCTAAAACTAAGCAGCATCAGTCAACGCAAGTTCAACATGAAGAAAAGTGAACAGTTTTTAAAATGCAACTGTTTAGGCTGTGATATCAATCATACATACCATGTGTCTTGTTGAGAGTCCTGCTGTTGTTGCGTTTCTGTGGATCGCGATCCCGAAGTGTTTTCGTGGAGACAGGGGATCTGTGCTTTCCCGTGGTGATTTGTGGGAGTTTTCTGAAGGTGCTGTGAAACAGTTTGTTTTTCCTTTTTTTTGTGAAGAGAGACAAACCCAGAGCTTTTACTGACCGCTGAGGAGAGTGCCAAGTTGAAGGCGACGTGCGAGTAGCTCAGGTGCCTGAATAGACAACCATGAGTACCCGTCTGATGCGTCTCACTCTGGTACTGCCATGTGATCAGTGTGTCTGGCATTTTCTGCTTTGGCAAGCGCCATAATAACTGGATGTCTCGTTATTACAGATTTTTGTAGCGTAATAACCCTAAATCTGGTTATTACAACATTTGAAGACAGCAGTAATCAGGTTCATAAATGGCTTCACCAGTAATTATTATATATTTATACAATTATTTACATAAAGTATACTTAAAAATGTCTCATTCTGAAACATTTACCATCATTTCAATACTTGATTGCCTTATACTGGTGCCTAGTTTTCATTTTTTCAACCATTAATATCTTATTCTGAAATAAAAAAAAGGTTTCTGCATGACCAGATAGGCATTATGTAGGTACAGATACCTTTCTGTTTTTAAACAACTTGTGTCATTTTTTTTTTTTTTTTAAACACAGAAATCACCAGCCTATATGGCCTTGCAACTGTCTTGTGCTGCTAAATAAGCCTGCACCACCTTGCTTGACTACTGGCAATGTTCCCGTAGTTGTTAATAAACTGTTCATATCTTAAAACTGTATCTGCTAGATTTAGTATTCATAATGAAACCTTTTATGACAACGTATTATACTTTTATTATTGTAATTACTTAGGAAGTGCTATTGGGTGCCCAACTGTTTTGAAGTTCTCGTACTTAAAATATGCATATTGCCTCATATTTTTCTTCATGTGGTTCATGCAGGTTACATTGTGTTTACACATACAACTGTTTCCACCTATAAAAAATAGATTCAATCATAATTTGTCTATACTGCATGCCACAGTTTTTGCTCAATTTATGGCTTTCTTAGCATTATGTGTTCTGTCGCATGCCTTTTATCTGCTTATTCTATTTTCCCTTCCAGAGCTTTCCATTTATTTCCCATGCTTCTCAACTTGTGTCAATGTAGCATTTGCGTTTCTGAAATAGTAAGCAATGCAACATTACCAGCCTTTCTTTTCTGTAAAATCGTTAGTCTCTAACATCAAAGTTTGTGTAGGCCATTTACCTGAGTTTGCTTTTCCTGACAGACTTGCCCGCTGCTTTTCATTTAGTTTGTTGTGAGTTTCAGTTCTTTTGATCGACCCAGAGGTTTGTCTGTAATATCAACGACTCTGTTTTACCTATTTAAAATTTTGCATTATACCTTCAATTTTAAGTTTATTTCTGAAAAGACTAGTCATTTACACCTGGCGTTCTGCTTCAGTGAGCTTGCTCTGCTAGCGTTGCACGTTTGTGAGGTGTTGTGCATTAGTTTTTAAAGATGTCTGCGCTGAGTAAACCTCTCCGGCCTGATCGTCAGTCAAGTGATGTATTTCTGTGACAACCAACGTGAGAGCACATTGGTTTATGTTGCTAGGCAACATATTGCTCTGTTTCAGGCATAGCTCTGGTGATCAGGCTGTGGCAAGGCCATTTAAAGCTGGTAAACATCCATTTTAGGTTTGGGATGGCAGTTATACGTCTTTAAAGAGCGGTTAAGGACAGAGTGCCAAATAAGTGTGAATGGTTTAATGACTTTTGCAGGTTATTCCATAAGGAGGGAAGAGCACAGCTTATAGCTGATGCACTGTGGTGTGTTCTTATTTTAGGAATGTCGAAGAGAATATATGTATACCTTCTGAGAGAATAAACCCCAGGGGTGTGTTTAACAAGGTCGGCGATGTAGTTAGGGTGCATGTTTGTGATGGCTGTATACACTAAGAGCGATGCATTTCTCCACCTCCTGGTGTTAAGTGAGGACCAGCCTAACTGAGTGTAGAGAGAACAGTGGTGTGTGTTATATGGGGCGCGGGTAATAAATCTTATCGCTATGTGATACAGGGAGTCTAGTTTGGATAGGGCAGATCTTGGGCAGTCACTATAAAGAATATCAGCGTAGTCTGGAATAGGGAGGAATGTAGTTTGAACCAATTTAAGCTTTGCATCATAGTTAAGTAGATGCTTGAGATGATAGAAAAGGCCTAATCTGTCAATTTTTTTGGCCACTTCATCAGTGTGCATCAGATAAAAGAGTTTGCAATCAAGCCAAAATCCCATGTATTTGAACTTATTCACTACTTCAAGTGGTTCCCCTAAGAGTTTCAACATTTTTAGTTTAGCACATGGCAGACTGGGGTCCTTTCTATGAGCGTGGGGGGAGAGGAACATGACTTTTGTTTTTTGCCACTGAGCAGCAATTTCAGTTGCAACAGGTTATCTTGGAGGATGTTAAATTCATGCTGTAGTTCAATGCATGCAATCTCAGGGTTAGGCCTGGCGATATAAAGCATAGTGTCAACCGCAAAGAGATGTACATATGCAGCATTGATTGTGGAGTCAATATCGTTGATGTATATAGCGAAAAGTAACGGCCCTAGGATGGACCCCTGTGACACCCCTCTCAGCAGTGTTTTTAGGAGAGAGAAATCCCCTTGTGCTTTTACCTGCTGTCTTCTGCCTTCCAGACAGCAAGAAAACCATTTCAGTGCAGTGTCGTTCTGGCCAATGTCACACCAAGGACAGTAACAAGTCGTGGTCAACAGTGTCAAAGGCCTTACTAAGGTCCAAAAAAAGGGCGCAGGCATATTTCTTAGGCTAGTCGTTGGTGACCTAAGCAAGGGCAGAGACAGTGTGAGGTTTTGGTCTGAAGCCAGATTGAATGGGGTTAAGCAAGTCATACGTTTCAAGGTAATCTCTCAATTGAGAGTTGACAAGTTTTTCTAGTAATTTAGACAAAATAGGTAATAATGAAATAGGTCTGTAGTTGTTGAGATCACATGGGTCGCCGGCTTTGAGGAGGGGAATAATGTGTGCTGTTTTCCGGATGGCTGGGATGTCGCCTTGGGATAGTGATAAATTAAATAGATGTGTGATAGGAGGTGTCAGTACGTGATAACCTAGCTTCAGTAATCTGATACTAGTGCTGTGCACCAGTGCAGTACATATGAGGGCCAAGAATGGCTGGGCAAGTCAGGAATTTTTCACCTAGAGCCAAGCCAGAGCCGAGCCAGGGATCTGGCGTGACTCTATGAGCCAACAAACGAGCCGAGCCCTGGCTACTGCAGGCTGTTCTCCACACAGGAGTTGAACATTTCAAACACTACATTAATTACTAAGGCTGGGAAAAATTGACCCTGACTGGCTCGGCTTGACTTTGGCTCTCAGTTGCTTATAGAGGTCGAGTCGAGCCACGCACTAAGCTCAAGCCAGGCTCGAGTCTGTTCTGGCTTGCCCACCTCTACTGGCAGTATAGCCTAGAGGTTAGACTAATGAGCTGCGAATGAGCCTGATACACCCAGCAGATCTGCGTTTGAGTCCCACAACTTCCACTTGTATACTGTGTGACTCAGAGCAAGTCACAACTTCCTCAGTGCTCCCGGGTCACCCTGAAAACAGGCACTTGTGCCTAGCAGGCCTTACCATGTTACCAAAGAATAAAATAAAATAAAAATCCATGGAGTTCAACTGTTGGAAAAGCCAACATAACATACACACTGACTGCAGACTTCCTAAAGTGCTGGGGAGGAGGAAGAACAAGGCCATACCATGGGCTACCAGTCAAAGCTTCATCATAGCCAACAACAGCCCTACAGTGTAAGGATTAGGGAAATGTGCACTATATTTTTTTTAATTGTCCTTTTTTTTCCCCCTTCATAGTTGGCAACTCCTCTCCCCCTCACTCTGCAGGGAGTTCTTAACACTTACCAGTAAACCCACCCACAGGCAAGGAGTCACTTTACCTTGGTCATTCCCCTTTGCCCCCTTTCCATGTAAGAATTTTGTGTGGTATGTGTTTGGGTGAGGGGGCTCTCAATGATCCTGCAGCAATATGAGTGCATAGCAGTTTGCTTACACAGCCAGAATGTTATCCTCACAACATAAACTGTGTGATTTATTCCACACAAGTGCTGAGTATAAGATCTTACCATGGCAACTCAAATAGGGAAACCTATGTAATAGCTGTTGAGACAAAACCTTTTTCTGGGATGTGGAGGGCTACATATTTTCTACTGCTCTACCAATTGTCTAACCAGGAATGAATAGATATTTGTCTACCTTTAATTTGATTCAGACAGCCCAAAGCTAGCCTGACTACAGAGTATGGAGGGGTAGGAAAGCTGGGAATTGCACCTGTGGCTGGCTAGTGAACGTGCAGCAGCACCAGCAAAGGAAATGTTCCACTAGACAGCGTCCATGAGCCTAGTCCAGCCATCAGCATGACAATCTAGGGACAGGGAGAGACATGTGCAGCAGCACATTATGTCTCAATGACATGACAGATGAGAAACAAGGAGGCAATAGACACTGCTAAACATGAGTGACATGGGAGAGGTCAGAGGATGGATGGATGGATTTAGAGCACGCTAAATCAGTCTGTGCAAGCTGAAGGAAAGAACAGATAATTATCAGTAACAGTACATCTTCAAGAGAATCTCCTCCTTTAAGCCACACCTACTGAATGTAGATACCATCGACGTTGGACCAACCCGGAACTGTTGCATAGCAGGGACCACCAACGATGATGCACATTGCTGGTGCCTGTATAACACAGGCAGCCCCCTGTATAACACAGGCAGCCCCATACCTCCTCAGCTCTATGTGTCGGATGGAGACACAATGACATCAACCCAGACAGATGAACAGCAAAGATGACCACATCGATGCCCCCAAGTGGGTGCAATGACAGAGAGTACCTCATGACAAGGGTGTAGGCATGCATACTCACTGTACACATTTGTGTACATTTTTGTTGAGTGCCTGTCAAAACAATATCTTTCTGTTAACATTTTCATTCTAATCTGTAGTATTTGGGTTAGTGTAGGCCACTGAGAAGTGTCTTGTGTTGTTTAGGAGACAGATACATGTATTACCTTTTTAGAGATGAGAAGAATCATCTGACACCAATCTACTTGTTTGGAAGGGGGTACCATTTGGAGAGGATGTGTAATTTTTTTTATTGGGGGGGGTGTACCTGTTGGGAGATTGTATACAAAATGGAAATTTCTAGCTAAACCCCTGCCTCATGACACCCAGTACAGGGTAAAGAGGAACAGGGCGAGTCATACATAAATTATGACACCCCAAACCACCCATCTCCCCCCCCCATCAAAACAACAGGGAAGGTAGGAGAGTGAGCTGTGGCTCAATGGAGGAGATTCTCTTGAAGATCTACTGTTACTGGTAAACAACTTTTCTTTCTTCTTCTTGGACATCTCCCTCCATTAAGCCACACCCATGAAATGATTCCCAGCAGTACTAAAGGAAAGCGGGGGAGGAGGGCGCAAAGGATAGGTAAAGCAGCCAGTCACCAAACAGTCGAAAGGTCCCATAGGCCACGTAATCAAGCAGCCACACAACAACGCAGCAAATCAACAGCATAGTGGGCATGGGATAAAAGAACCCTGGAACCCAAACGCACAATGCGAGAAATGTCAATAGCAGACCCACACAGAAGGTAATGCACAGACATGGAGACCAGACAGGAAAACACATGTCAACGAGAGAACCGACCACAAACCAAGAAAAGGGATGGGGAACCCAATGACCAAGATTAATGCAGAAGCTACGAGCCTTGTAAAAACAGAGAGCTGAGCCCCTGAGCGCCAGAAACAGACTGAAGCATCCTGTACAATGGCTGGAGTAAACATTAGTTGATGGGGAAAAGCCCAAAGACCAAGACGTGAAACAGCTGCTGCACCAAGAATAAGACTGTACACAAAGCAGGAATGTCAACAAGGCAGAGCCCAATAACAACCAAAAAAAACAGACACCGTAAATGGTGACTCAGACCCAAACAGCAAACATGTTAATGACGCAAGGCCAGGTGATGGAGCTGAAGGGAGCAAAGGGCCCTGTGACAACAGAAGCTGGGCTGTAAAGTCAGAAACTGATCTTGGGGTCCCGGAGAACGGTCAGAACAACTGACAAGGCCATATACATGACCAGTACTCATGCCATAAATGAAGCAGTAGGGATTCTAGGTATTACTAAGTTTGTTTCATCAAATATTAAAAGGTGCTGTTATGAGAGGCCCCCACACTCTGACTGGCCTCCCACCGTGCTTCTCAGACAAACCTTGTTTTACATATATACATATATATATATATCTATATATATATATATCTATATATATATATATATATATATACACATACACACACACACACACACACACACATATGTGTATATATATATATATACACACACACACACACACACATACACACACACATATATATATATTAATGATTACAAACTTGTAGGGTATTGGCAATTACCATATAAGTGTGCGTGTCAGTGAAACATTATACTAACATACTAAAAGCCAGCAGAATAGGCCTGATGGTCTGTCGTGTCTGCTTGGTTGCCAGCCTCCTAATGGGTGCTCGCTTTTCCACCCCAGCCCCAGAGAAAGTCATCTCGGCTTCAGTTTTCCCTTGTACCTGTCCCACCCCTTCTTGAAGCCCTCCACTGTGCCCTCCTCCACCAGACTCCTAGGCAGTGCATTCCATGGCTCCACCACCCTTTCAGTGAAGTAATGTCTCCTGCGTTCCTCCTGTAATTTCCCCCCTCTAGCTTCCACTCGTGCCCCCTGATTGTTCTCCCCTTCTTTAGTCTTAACATCTCTTTGGCTCTGCCCTTGTTTATTCCTTTTACATATTTGAAGACCCCTATCATGTCACCCCTATCTCTCCATTCCTCCAGCGAGTACAGCGCAAGTAAATCCAGCCTTTCTTCATCGGGCCTCCCCCCCATGCCCTGAATCATCCTGGTTGCTCTCCTCTGGACCCTCACCAGCAGTGCCATGTCCTTCTTGAGGTGAGGGCTCCAGAACTGCAGACAGTACCGAGATGCAGTCTAACCAGGGCGTTATACAGAGGGAGGATCACCTCCCTCCTCCTGGATGTAATCCCCCTGGCTATGCAGCCAAGTATCCTGTTTGCTTTTGCCGGAGTTCTTCTGCAATTTTCAGTATTCTTCATTTTGAAGTCTACCACCACTCCTAGGTCCCTCTCGCTCAATGTGGCTTGCAGTGAGACCCCCAGGGTGTATACATGGCCCAGGTTTCTGACCCCCAGATGCAGCACCCTATACTTCCCTGCATTAAAACTCAATCCCCACCTCTTTGACCACCCCTCCAGGGTATCCAGGTCCCTCTGGACTGTCTCTCTCTTGCTTAGTCTCCATCCGCCAGTGCTCCCACTTTTGAGTCATCCGCAAAGAGACTCATTCTACTCCTAACCCCCTTCCCCATATCCGAGACACAGGCGTTGAAGAGGAGTGGCCACAATACCGAACCTTGGGGAACCCCACTATTGACCTTCCTGGGGGAGGAGACTATTCCACCACCACTACCCTCTGTATTCACCCGCTAGCCAATTTTCTACCCATCAGAGCAACTGCCCTCCCACCCCATCCCCCAGCTTTGTAAGCAGCCCACTGTGAGTACAGATCAAACACCTTACTGAAATCCAGGTATAGGATGTCCACCGGCCTATGTCCTCCAGGGTCCCTGTTACCCAGTCATAAATATCTATGAGGTTGGTCTGACACAATCTCCCCAGGACGAAACCGTACCACTTGTCATCCAGGTGCCCCAACCTTTCCAGCTGCCTCCTGAGCCTCTCCTTGATAATGCCCTCCATTACCTTGCCTACCACAGATGTTAGGCTGACAGGCCTATAATTCCCCAGCTCCTCTTTAGACCGCCCTCTGTGGATGGGCACCACATGCGCCGCCCTCCAGTCTTGAGGCACCCATCCTGTCCGGAGAGAGGTGTTAAAGAGTACTGCCAGTGGACCTGCTAGCTCATCCGCCAGCTCCTTCATGACCCTCAGATGCAGCCCATCTGGCCCCGGTGCCTTATCAGTTTTTATCGACTGAAGGGCTCTATCCACTGTGATTTCTCCCTCCCAGCCCATCCCCTCATTCAACCTCCCATCCCCTTCTGGGTTTAGCCCGGCCTGGACCTAGCTCTTTGATCTTCAGACTCTGTCTGACCTCTCTAGAGCTTTTCTAGCTCACTTCCTCCCGTCAGGCTGGAGAGAACCCTGCTCTCCTCTGTAAATATCGAGTCGAAGTACTCATTTAGAACCTCTCATTGTTCCCCGCCTCCTGAGCCCATCTCTCCCCAATCTTAACCCTTCTGATCTGTGCCCTCTCTTTTCTCTTCTTCCCTATGTATCTATAGAATCCCTTCCTCCCCCTCCGGATATCCCTAGCCAGGTTTTGCTCCATTGTTGCCTTGGCTCCCCTTACCACTCTGGTGACCCTCTTTGCCACCAACTAATACTCACCCCTGTCCCTCTCCCCCCTAGAGTGCTTAAAATGTGCACAGGCAGCCTTTTTATCCCTCACCACCTCCTGCACCTCCCTGGTCCACCAACACGGCTTGTTGGCTCTACCATGCTTACGTCTTACTTTTGTACAGGACCTAGTAGCCTCCTGCACCCCCTTCTTAATGGTTTCCCACAGGTACCAGCATCCATGTCTGGCCTAATCTTGTCCAAAAGCTTCCCGCAGAATCCGACCCATGCCCACAGTCCGCCTCCCTGAAGTCTACTACTACTGTATTAGTGCAGTTATTCTCCCCCCCCAGATACAGTAGAAACCAGACTGTGGCGTGGTCGCCACCTGTTAGTGAGCTGCACACCTCCAAGCCCTTTATCTGGTCACTGCCTGCTACAACAACGTCCAGTATCCGCCCTTCCCTAGTAGGTTCCCCACCTGCTGGACCAGGAAGGCATCCTGAAACACATCCATCAGTCTCTGTTTCCTGGCCACAGAGGATGTAATAGTGACCCAGTCAGCCCCCAGCATGTTAAGGTCACCCATAACCACCACCTTCCCCTTTCCTCAACTAGTTTTTCCTACAGGGCCTCCTCCATCGCGGGGGGTCTGTACATCACCCCCAATTTCAATCTTTTACATCCACTCACTTGCAAGGTTACCCAAACCGCCTCCCCCCCCCCACCAGCCTCCTCCACTCCACTAACCATTGTCATTTTTGACCATCGGTGCTAAACCCCCTCCTCTTCCTTCTCCTCCATCTTTCCTGAATATTTTGTAACCCTCCAAGTTTAGGTCCCAACCATTTTTCTGTGTGGTCCATGTCTCAGTAATTGCTGCCACATCTGCTGATCCCTCAACCAGCATTACCTGGAGCTCAGGCATTTTGTACCCATGCTCCTGGCATTTATCAGGACCGTCGTCCACCCGACCTCCCCCCTTCTCCAGTCGTCTCGGCCCTGTGCACCCCCTAGTTGCTCTTTCCTGCACAGTGCTTGATGGATTTGCAATGCAGTCACTTTCCCTCGTTTCTTACCCTAGACCTGGACCCTCAAGCCTCCTTCCTGGAGCTATTTTTTTACTTAACTACCCCCCTTACAAGTTTTAAACCACACTTCTTGACTATGAATCCAGCAAGTTTTAGTTTCAAGATTTTCCTCCCCTCCATGTTGAGGTGTATCCTATCCCTAGCGTATAACCCCTTGTCCTCCCATGTATTCCCCCAGTCCCCCACCAGCCCATACCCTTCTGCCCTGCACCAGTCCCTGGGCCACTGGTTCACCACTAAGTTTATGCTTGGTCTCCCCGGATGCCCTAGGTACTGGCAGAATCTCAGAGAAGGAGACTGACCTTCCTATAGAGTGGCAGACCCTGGCCAGTTCCTGGAATCTCGCCTGTATTTCTAGTTCACTGTTCCCTTCCAAGTCATTTGTTCCCAGATGTACTAAAAAGTCTGGGGATCCCCGCATTCCAATGCTATCGAGTATAGCTGGAATTTTGCCTTAGTGTACGGATAGGCCTGGGATACATTTAGCCTTGACTGGGCTGATTTTTCCCTCTCCCACCCCCTCCCACTGGATGCCCCTGGTCATGGAGTCACCCAGCAGAATCACCTTCACCATCTCCCCCCACTTTACTGGCCCATTTGAGTTCTTCCAGGCTCTTCCTTTTGTCATCAACCCACAACTTACTCCTCCCGCCCCCCTCGGCCTGGGGATCCCAAGCCTGTGCGTGACCTACCATGCTCTTTCTTCTACCTGTATTTCTCAGCTTACTCCTTGCCCCCCCCAGCCTCCTGGGTGGTACAGGTTGCCCCCCCCGGCCTCCCTTTTTTGGTCAGTATCCTCAGATCCCCCACCCAGGCATCCCTGTATTGCTTCCCAACTTGCCTGCCTCCTCCCCCACTTAGATCCTGCATCCTCCACCACATCTGCTACATTACTCCCTACCCCCCTCCACCTCATTGGATTTTCCTGCCTCGAGGTCGGTTTATCTGGAGTACTCCTACACGGCATCCTCGTCCTTGGCTGACTTTCCCAACCTGGGTGTCTGTCCTAGCCTTGTCCTTCCCCCTCCCACCCTGGCCTCACTCTGCACTCCATCCCATTTCCTCCTCCAACCTAGGCTCATGCCCTCCCCTTCCTCTCCCCATCCCCCAGCTTACTGACCAAACCCCTCTATCTGCCTGCTTCCCTTCTTACCAGCCTCCTCCACCGCATCTACTGGATATATCAGGGTGAATCAATTAGTAAGTGTGATGCTTGCCCCAGCCTTGCCCTCTCCTGTCCCCCCCCGGCTCCTCTGGTCAGTCACCACCCTACGAAGTGATTTCCAAACATTGCTCATTTCATTCCCCACCCCTCCGGAGTATCCATATGGTACCTGTCCACCTGTTCCCTGGGGTATGCCAGTTCGGCCTCATGTACTCTCCTGAGGTCCTTTCCCCACCTTCCCTCCCCAACCCTCCACCTTCCAGCTGTTTTCTGATCCTCTTGACTTCCTCCTAAGACCTGCCAACTGGAAACACACTGGGCACCCTCCCCAACCTCATGCTCTATTTAATATTATGGCCGCCCCGCACCCTGTACACCCAATCACCCTATCAAAGATGCCCGCTCTGGCCACCCCCCAAGTCTACCCTCATTTTGGGTCAAATTTGCCCCACCTCCCAATAATTGCCAGCCCTAGAGCCCCAGCAATAGTCAGTTTACATGGTTTGCCTATTTCCTCCTCTGTAGTTAGCATGCACAATCATTAGCACAGTCTGCTCTATTTTGCCCCTCCCTGGTAGCAGTCAAAAATGCCCAAGCATCACAGTGTACATGACTCTATTTCCTCCAATCAGCAACAGTCCAGCTTCCTGGTGCTCCTAGCTTTCAGCTCAGCCAATCTCGACTTGTCCCAAGGCTCCACACACACAGACCATTTAATAGAGGTCAGGGCCGGGGTGGGTGGTGTGGGAGAAAAGAACACCAGCAATCCGTTTTGCAACTGTGCTACCTGACATATAGCCCAGTCACGTAGTTCAAAAATCATGCTCTGCACGTTGATTTGGGCCCTCCACACAGTTTTCTCTCTCTCCCCTTCCCTCAGCTCTCCTCCGGACCACGGATGTGGTCTCAGCCTGTCCCACCGCGGATGCGGCCCTGGAATACTGCCCTGGTCTTGCACACCACCGATGTGGTCCCAGCCAGCAGCAAAGAAGAACAGCAGCAATCCGTTTTGTGACTGGGCTACCTGATTTTATGCTATTTTACCTTGCTTAGTAACAGCACATAGTGTGCTAAGATACACCAGTGTCTTTGTGTATCCTTTGTTTTATTATACAGTCTGCACTGCCATCTTTTGGATTTATGTATTACTGCACTATATTTTGTATCTTGTATGCATTCTTTGTGTCTCATGGTTTAGCTGACATTACAAATAATGTAGAAGCACAGATAACACTGTGGAGCCATCTAACTTTTAGCCAACAGGGCTTATTTTATGTATCTAGTCTTTTGGTAACCATGGTAATAATCAGAACTATATAATCTACTGTCTTACGTATCCCCCTCGAGCCCTTCTTCATTCCTTGGGGTATTTGGGAAACTTCTGGCACCCAGTGTCTACGGTAAGACCTGCTTAGGGCAACTGTTTATCTTTTGTGTAATAAACAAGCTTTATTACCCAACATGCCACTAGTCCATGTCTCTTTTGCATTTCTATGGCTGCAAAGAATCTGAACAAGGCTAAGCACCCTAACATACTGGCAACCGTGTGCAGCCAGTCTGGATTTGCAAAGTTTCATGACTCGTTGGCCCACCCCATCCCTGTAAGCAGGTGTACACACCCATACCACCTCACCTGTACTTTTCACTCCGTTGCATCTTGTAATGTCTGGCTGCTTACTGGGCTTGGTCGATGACGACTCGCCTTGCTCAACGGCAGTTCTGAGTTGCAGGATTGCGAAAGTACTGTAGCCTGATCGTCTGTTTGCCTGCTGCGGATCGATACGCAGCACGGCACCCTCTGACGAGTTAACTTTCGTGTTTCCAAAAACTTTTTCTGGTACCACTATGTCTGCGTTTTAATATCTGTGCGGACTTGAGACTCGACGTCTCTAACTTCCTTACCGCCCATGGAAGCTGGAACGATTTTGCACTGGACACAAATCACTCAGACAACCCCATGCTGGGGATCTCAACCCAGCACTCTGAGGCAAGGAAAACAGCTAAAAAGCATGATGCTAAAAGGCTGTTAGTCGCAGCTCTATATGCTGCTCTAGAAGCCTCTGAATCGAGGTTTCATTCCCTCGAACTGCAACTCTCGTCTCTCAAGAATGAAATGGGATTGCAGGCATTTGAAAGTTTGAAAACAGAGCAGCGGCTTGAAACAGAACTTCAGTCGTTGCACAATAAGAACAAGATTCTTTTGCACTGTTCTGTACAGGGTGGTGATAGAGGTTTATGTATGTTGAGAGATGAATGTGAAGCGTTGAGACAGGATAAGAGACAGGTGTTACAAATGAATGATTTGTTGAGCGATACAAATGAGACTTTGGGTGAGGAGTTGGATGAGATGAGAGAAGACCTAAAATGGGTAAGTCAAGAGTTGGATAGGGAGCTTAGGGATAACTGCGAGTTGAGCACCTCGTACAGGCTGTTACAAAAAAGAAGTTGGGAAAGGTGTTGAGAAGAACATTGCAAAAGTTAGTCACATAGCTTGTAGACAAAAGATGGCGAAACTGAACCATCAGTGAGAAGTGTTGGCTGGGCATGTCCAGGCGATGGGTGGGTTCCATTACACACCCACTGACCTTATGTCATCCTGGGATGATGATTCTGGTGATGACACCTATCAAGATGGCATCCAGCCACACCGTAACTGGTCCAGTGACCCCCCACCAACCACAAGATGGTGGATCCCCACCTTAAGACAACACTATCCTACGTCATCAGTGGAATGATGACTATCACGTGTGCCACTAAGATGGCGACCCCATGATAAGGGTAACCATTCAGTTACTCCTCAAACAAGGTGTGATCAGGCCTTGTGTCTCGACTGCCAATTCACCCATTTAGCCAGTGAAAAAGCCCACAGGATCTTGGAGACTCACTACTGATTACAGGAGACTTAATCAAGTTACTCCTAGCTGCTCACCCACAGTAGCATCGGCACTGGATGTGCTCAAACTGCTAACCCCAGATCATGGATGGTTTAGTGCCCTTGACATCTCCAATGGTTTTTACTCACTGCCCCAGCTCTGGAAAGTCAATATAAGTTTGCCTTTACCTTTGAGGGTCGACAGTACACATGGACCTGCCTACCTCAGGAGTTCCACAATAGCCCCTTCCTTTTCCATCTGCACATGATGGATGCCCTGGAGAATGTCTCTGCCCCACAATGTCTTCTGCAGTATGTGGATGATATACTGTCGATGACTGCCTCCAAGAAGCAACATTTTGATCTCCTTGACAAACTGCTGACCCTCTTACAGAGAGGGCAGGTCTCAAATATAATCCTGCAAAGGCACAACTCTGCCAGAAAGAAGTAATCTTTCTTGGCCTGCGCATAAGAAAACAGGGCAGGAGCCCAGCAGAAAGAAAATTCAAGGCCTGAGATTTGCATTACCAACTAGTGTGGCAACACTCAGACATTTCAGGGAATTGTCAACTATTCCAGGAACTTTATTTGTGATTTTGCACAGAAGGCCACCCCTCTGTATGAGCTCCTGAAAAAGGACGTTCCCTGGATTTGGGGTTCCATCCACACTCACGCTGTGACACTTCTGAAACAGGCTCTGGCCTCTGCTCCAGCTTTAGTGAACCCCAATCCAACCTTTCCATTTGGAATCTGTTACTTTAGACATTGCTATGTCTGCAGTCCTTGCCCAGAAAGTGAATGGTACCTTGAGACCTATTGCATATGCATCCCAAATGCTGTCACCAGTGGAACAGAGGTACAGCCTTTGTGAAAGGAACCTTCTGTCTATCTACTGGGCTGTCAAGCATTTTCTGTATATCATTGGGTACTCACCTATCATTCTGAACACAAATCACATCCCCACAACTTTCTTGCTATCAGACAGAGTAAAGGATGGATCAGTATCCAATACCAGACTGACTCACTGGTCTCTTCTTCTCCAGGACTGTGACATACAGGTCCACCCTGCCAAAATGCCCTCCATTTTAGCTCATGGTCTTTTGTACCAAGGAGACCCACATGATTGCACACCCAACCACCTGACTTGCCTGAACCAGGCCCTTTTCTTCCTGCTACTCCAAAACTCCTTGCTGAGACCTCTCTGTGTCATGTCTTTACTGATGGCTCTGCCTCATACTATCAAGGAGAACAGGTAGCGGATTTGGAGTGCTCATCATGTATCCTAATGGTAACACAGTTCATGCTTCCAAATGCTGCAGTGTGGTGTCATCTCCAGTATACAGAACTGGCAGCTGTGGCCTGTGCCCTAGAACTGATACAACACGGCGTCAAGGACACCATCATTTTGCAGAATCTAACTAGGTCTGATGCTCTCCAACAGAATTTTACCTTTCTGGCAGATGAACTCCTTTGCATCTTCTGATGGCACCCCTGTGAAGTACAAAGCACTTTTTGTTTATATTCATGAGCTGACTCAGCATGTTCAATACAAATTGTTCATTCACAAAGTGAAAGCCCAATCAAAGTCTGATACATATCATTCTTTCAGGAGCAGACACTCTTGCCAAAGAGGGTGCTCGGGGGGGGTGGCATGGGAAATGTCTCACCCTGATGCTCTAGCAACTGTACAGGTAGCTGCTAAAAAGAAACCTGAACCTTTTGTGACACTGGATTTGTCCACAGCACAGAAGTCCAACCCTCAATTGACAGACGTTTTTAGATTCCTTGACAAAGTAACTGGACAAGAATTGCCTACTCACAGCCCTTACAAGAGACATGCAAACCAACTGCATCTATCCCAGGACAGTAAACTGAGCTGGTATAAGTTGGACAACTCAGACTACAAGCTGTGGGTAGTCCCTGAATCCTTGAGATCTGAATTCATTCACCAGGTACACGACACCCCAACTGGTGGACACCAGGGAGTGAAAAACACACTCCAGAGACTCAAAACTGTTGGTTGGTGGCCAGGCATCACCAAGAATGTCAGACACTACATAGAAAACTGCCTAATTTATGCTCAAAACAATCCAGCCCCAACCAAGCAAAATGCCAAATTACTTCCTCAGAGACAATCTGGTCCTTGGCATGCGATCCAAATTGATTTTATTGGTCCCTTGACCAATACGAGCAGGAACAACAAGTATGCACTTATGGTTACTGACCTATTTTCCAAGTGGGTTGAGGCTTTCCCCACTAAGAACTGTACAGCCAAAGCAACTGCAAGAGTCCTGGTAGAACAGTTGTTCTCCAGGTGGGGTTTACCTCTTAAGGTAGACTCTCACAAAGGAACCAGTTTTACAAGTGACTTAATGCAAGAAACACTTGAACTTTTAGGGGTACACCAGAAGTTCCATATACCTTACCACCCTCAATAATCAGGTCAGGTAGAAAGAGCAAACAGACAGATTAAGCAAATTCTTTCCAAATTTATCAAGGACAATCCCAAGGACTGGGATTTCCTTTTGCATTTACTCCTTATGGCAATTAGGGGCACTCCTTCAGCCACCACCCAGTTGGCACCCTTCGAGGTGATGACTGGTAGAATCCTGTGACTACCTGAACACTTGTTATTTGACTTGAACACACCCAATACAGACAGAGTGTCTGTGGATACATACGTTGCTAAACTCAGAGATGACATTGTTAAAATCCACTTGTACACTGCGTACTGTATGGGCAAGGCCCAACAACAATCCAGACTCCAGTTTGACAAACATGCACAAGAAGTGGACTGGAAAGATGGAGATCAGGTAATGGTACTCAGATTTGCTCATCCTACACTCCTTCTCCAATAAGTGGAAGGACCCTATCCCATTGTCAACAAACTCAGTCCCACAGTCTACTAAGTGGGGCTCCTTCAGCAGAAGAAACTTACTGAGAATGGTTGCATGCAAATCAGTTAAAGTTATATAAAGGAGTATAACTACATTTCCCAACCCCATTGAGTGGAATTGTACCAACTGACCATTTCTTTTTCCTTACAGGTACTCCTGAGAGATGGCTATCTTGCACCTGGCCCTCCTTCTCCTAAGAAGGTTCCCCCTTCTCCATGGCAAGGATATGAAAACTATATCTGAAAGCAACCAATGTCTAAGGCAACTCCTTCCACTACTTGATCATCCTCAGGGACGATATCTGACCCCAGCAGACAAACCTACCACCATCCCTGAAGGAGTTAGCATAAACGTTCCCAACAAATTGATCCCTGTCCAGGAAGGCAAGGATGCCTTCCTCACTGCCACAGTTGTGGCCCCGGACAGATCCTCTCTCAGAATTGAATGGCAAACTAACAACAGAATAACACTCCCTGTTGCCTGCCTTGCAAAAGTCACTTTCCAAGGTTGGCCCAACACCAGCATTGACCCTAATGGTACCCTGTCCCTTCACCAAGCCAGTCATAGACATTCTGGTTTATATAATCGGACTGCTTTAATTGACCTTGCCTTTTGTGAGAGGTTTCCACAAGACTCTGCAAAAAACTTCTACAATCATCATTACAAAGCTACAGCAGCTATGTTTTTGACTGTTGTATCCCCTACTGAAGCTGAATTAATGGATTGTCCACCACATGAACCTGGCCCAACCAGTGATCTCACTGCCACTTCCCTACATGGTACCCTTATAAACATGCAATATATGCACGTTCCAGTTATTTTTAATCTAATTGGAATATGGCTGAATTTGGTATGTGCCATAAAACAAACACATCTAAGTTTTTCTGTACTATGTTATTAGACAAGTCTTGCAGCATACCAGACACATACACAAGACCCAGTTACTGGTACACATACTATTGAACACTTAAGTTTATTCAGGCCTTGGCCTGCTCCTAATTACAAGGAAAAGCCCAAACCTTCCTTCCTCATAGGAGGCATGACACTGCTGATGTCACTGGTGCCACAGGCACTATTTCTGGTCTCTTCAGAACCAGCATGTCCAAACAGAGTAGACATTGCCTCTATCACTAGTCAAATGTCCAAATTCCAGGATGACATGAACAATTATATAATAATACCACTCTTATTGCACGCATGGTGTAGATGGGCTTAGTCAGGAAGAGCATTTTACCGTGTATAATATGCACGATATTGCCAAGAGTTTTAGAGATACTAAAGATAAGATTAATGAACTTGTTGCCCAGAACAACAAGGAGGTAGACAAGCAATATATTGCCAAAGAACTCCTGTGCTCTGCTTATGGCTCTTATGTCGTAACCACTGTCAATCTCTTCTGTGATTTGAAATCTGGATGTATTCCAGATATTCATGACAGAAGATTTGCTAAATGGTATTGCCCCATTATAAATCTACTTCTTGCATCATAATGTGTGCTTCTAGGCCACTCTCTATTCCCATGTCACCTGCACGTAACTTAGGTTATGTGACCTGCCATCCCAATAGGGGCCCTTGTTATAATTCCAACAAATGCACCATCAGAGATGCAATGTTTGTAACATTCACTGTATCTTTACCACATTTTGACCACACTACAGCTCTTTTTGATCAATTAGCCTCCATTCATTCCATTGGTCACCTTGACGAGGATATCTACAGAGAACTCATAGAACTCCCACCTCTTATGGTTTTTCATCCTACCTTTGAAGCATAGGTGGCACCTCATAGAGACTGTTGTGCTAAGAAGGGATTTCATTATCTGTGTCATTGTGACATTTTCAATGTCATTAAACCGGTACGTGGCTATTCACCGGACAGTATTGATTAGTCCTTCACTATGGACATGGACATTAAATGATACCGATAATCCCAGGGTACCATCAACAAAATCATCGGAGCACAACACTGGATGCCTGTACTAGAACTATGCAATAAGGTTCATTGCATGCCTGCCAGACTAAGTAATAAATCTTTCACCTGCCCAGTACAACTGAAGAAATGGAGGGTTCCTGCTGTTAAAATGACTTATAATTCTGATGGACAATATTGCACTGTTATTAATTATAAAAGCTTTACCTATGGTCTTAAGACTTGCAAGGTTTAATTTCCTAATTTCTGTTTTATTCCTCATCAAACTACAGTTATATGCCATACAGTCATTACTCCTGTTCCCATCGCGGAACCAGATGTTATTGACAGTGACCCTGAATGTATGCTTGCGCTCTCTCAGTATTTACCCATTTTTAAAGTACATATTGACCCACTGACGTTAACCTTAAAATCCCTTTTAGAAAGGAAGGATACCCATCTCATCTACACTACCGGTCAAAAGTTTTAGAACACCCCCATTTTTCCAGTTTTTATTGAAATTTAAGCAATTCAAGTCCAGTGAATAACCTGAAATGGTACAAAGGTAAGCGGTAAACTGCTAGAGGTTAAAAAAAAAAGTTTAGGTTAGCAAAAACTGCTGTAGAGAAATTGCAAAGAAAGCCAAGGTGTCAGTGAGTACAGTTTCCTACACCATCAAAAGGCACTTGGAAACTGGAGGAAACTCTGACAGGAAGAGGTCTGGCAGACCCAAAGCCACAACAGAATCAGAAGACAAGTTTCTGAGAGTCAACAGCTTGCGTGATAGGCGGCTCATAGGACAACAGCACAGAATGACTGGCACCCTGAACCAAAAGGGCTACCACAGCATTTTGCAGCGCCGTGCAATACCCTCTGGTATATGCCTAGTTGGTCAGGGGTTCATCCTACAGCAAGATAATGACCCAAAACATACCTCCAGGCTATGTCATAACTACCTTCGAGGAAAAGAACAGGATGGTAGGCTTCAAATCATGGAATGGCCAGCACAGTCTCCAGACTTAAACCCCATCGAACTGGTTTGGGATGAACTGGACAGAAGGGTGAAAGCAAAGCAACCTACAAGTGCAACACATTTGTGGGAACTTCTGCAACAATGCTGGGAAGAACTTCCCGAACAATATTTGATGTCCATTGTAGGAAGAATGCCACAAGTGTGTTCGACGGTTACAGTGTATCTGCAAAAGGTGGCTACTTTGATTAGTCAAAAATTCAGATTAAATTTTGTTAAACAAAATGATTCTATGATTTCTTTTTTATCTCCAATTGTTTATTTGTTCTATGCTTTAATTTCAGAGTACATTGAGATATTAACCTGCATAAATTTCAATAAAAACTGGAAAAATGGGGGTGTTCTAAAACTTTTGACCGGTAGTGTACATCAGCAATAATGTCTCCAAAGCAGGGGATGCCCTCAACACACTTATTCATGATGGTGATTTAGATACTGCGCACTCCAATACTTGGTTAGGACTTACTTTTAAAGGTTTTGTTATTAGTCAAGCATTTTTGTCTTTTTGATACTAACACTATGCTGCCTGAGACGCACGCTCAAACAACATCGCAAACAACTCAAGTTTGTTTCCAAGGCTCGTGTGTCAGATATGTAAACAATGGAGATTGCTCCCACTTCTTTCCCATAGCAGTGTTGCCTTTTTGGTAAGGCAATGGGGGGGGGATGTTATGCAAGATCCCCACACTCTAATTGGCCTCCTACCATGCTTCTCAGACAAACCTTATGTTATATTACACACACGCATTATATACTGTATACACACACACACACACACAGAACAATGATTACTAACTTGTAGGGCATTGGCACTTACCGTATAAGTGTAAGTGTCAGGGAAACATTATGATCATCATTTTATGCTATTTACCTTGCTTAGTAACAGCACATAGTGTGCCAAGACACACCAGTGTCTTTGTGTATCCTTTGTTTTATTATACAGTCTGCACTGCCATCTTTTGGATTATGTATTACTGCACTATATTTTGTATCTTATATGCATTCTTTGTCTCACGTTTTAGTTAACATTACAAATAATATTTAAGTATAGATAACATTGTGGAGCCACCTGACGTTTAGCCAACAGGGCTTATTTTATGTATCTAGCCTTTTGGTAACCATGGTAATAATCAGAACTATATAACCTACTGTCTTATGTATCCCCCCTTGAGACCTTCTTCACTTCTTGGGGTATCTGAGAAACTTTCAGCTCTCAGTGTCTGTGGTAAGACCTGCTTAGGGCAACTGTTTATCTTTTGTGTAATAAACACGCTTTATTACTCAATATGCTACTAGTCTGTGTCTCTTTTGCATTTCTACAGCTGCAAAGAATCTGATCAGGGCTAAGCACCCCAACAGTGCCCTTTTGATGCGTCATGCAGTTAAGCCTGTCAAGAGTCAGGAAAAGAATGAGGAAAATAATTGATCGTGCATTATCCACCTGTCTTCTACCATCACCACACTGATAAGAAAGAAAGAGAGAGAGAGAGAGAGAGACAAAAGAAATGAAAACTAAAGAGCCCATAAAGGACAAAAAACCAACCACCAGACACAGAAATAGACAAGGAAGACACAGCAAAGAATGAGAGATGAGAGAGAGACAGAGATGTAAAACCAAGAAAGGTCACAGAGAAATGTGAGAGACTTACTAAAGCATTCAAAATTTGCAGGGGCATTCAACGATTAAAATATACCATGTTGCCACATACAAGATTTCACCAGATAAAACAAATGAATACAAACACACATCCAAATATGTGTTTGGGCAGTACACACTGGTGGTGGTGGTGGGGGGGGTGCAGGCAGGCAGGATACTAAAATGTTAAACTGAGTAGTGGTCATTTCATTTACATTTCTGAATTACAACAGAATGTGACTGGCCTGTGAGGGGAAGAGGGGGAATGCCCAACAGGATGGGGCCAGGCCCCCAAACAAAGATCCTTTGCTGTGCCCCTTCTGTGTGACCAGTTGCCTGTAGGTAAGGGCCTGTTCGTTTTTGTTTAAACATTTAATTTGCACATTCTACAGAGCATTTGCCAATGATACTCACTGGGACAAATAAAACTAAAATAAAAGGAGATGAGACACAGTACAACCAGACTGCTACATTGGTAAGCATAGCTGCTGGCTAAAACCTCACTCATCCTAAAGCTCCCACCAGTTAATTGACCCACATCTGTAGTCATTTGCTTGTTTTGGTGGCTGGCTAGTTCTGGATTAAATTTCTGTTCTTTAAAGAGGGACTCTTGTACTTAAACAATGAAGAAGTGGATTTAACTACCACACACAGGGATCTCAACTAGTAGATATGTAATAAAATCGTAAGTGTTAAAAAGCCACTGACGCCTTGAGAAGAACTTTGCAAAACATAATATTTTGGACACAAAGCAGCTTATATTTCTCATTCATAGGCTGGCCCTGTGGCACTGAGGGTTGAGACGCCAGATGCCATACCTTGTGCCGCACGGTGACCGAGAGCGGACTCGGGCGCATGGGGCTGGCAGGGAAGGAAGGATCGAGCATCCCACCAGCCTCTCTCCTTCTTCGGGAGGGTGAGGGCCATGCACCGCACTTGCAGTGACACCCAGCGGAGTCTGGGTGTTCCACAGTCGCGGGCATATGTAAAGGGGAGGAGCACAGCGAGTGGCGGCACGTCGGTGCAATGCCATTGCACGTCCAGCTCCTCACTGGGTTATGTAAAACAGGAGGCAAAATGCTGGTGGGGCAACCTCGGTGGCTGATGGCCGGCCCTGCGCCCCCGGCTGTTCCGTGCCACGGGTCCCGGGGGGGGATGCCATCATGGGCCGGACAGTCCAATGGGGCATATAAATCCGCACACTGGGCTCGACTCCAGGGGTGTGGGTGCTGGAGGGGGCTGCTCCGACCAAGGAGGTAAAAAAAAAAGTGCTATGTTAGAAAAAATATATATATTTCTCTTTAACTCTGTATTTCTTATCCCCATTATTTATTACTGAGGTTAATATGCATGAAAACAGGATAGTTGTTCCTTGAGGGTTCATCAGCTCCTGTTGCTTCTTCCCAACCAGATGTCATAATACTCTGCTTGTGACATCACAGTTATGCCCATGGCAGACTATGATGTCATGATAGAGCATTATGATTTCAAGTAGGGAATAAGCTACAGAGCAGTTGAACTGTAAGGGATAAAGATCTTGATTTTGTGGGAATTTCTTCAGCAATAAATAATTGAGAGGATAAATCTATGGAAGATGTATGAAATTACAAGCCAAATTGTGACCAAATATCATGTTTTCCAAAGTTTTCTCAAAGGTGTCAGATGCTCTTTAATGATGTAGATTTTCACTTATTTTCTAGCCATGTTGATCTTCCCTTGTCAATCTTCACCATTCATTACTGCTTGGTAGTGCTGGAGGCACGCACCGCTACGGAGATTTTTTAAATTTTTTACATTGGCTCAACACGCTGCAAGCGACACGCTGCTGCATCATGCGCGAGGGGCGGCCATTAGGTGCCGCAGACTCCTCCTCCATTTCAGTTCTGTTTCTCCCGCCATCGAGGCTACTCCCTGCTGGGTGGTTAGATACAGTTTAGGCCGTCTGCGTCATTGAATTTCCAGACTCCTTCTCCTGTTTTTTCTCGATGCCGTCACCAGTAAGACCGTTCTTTTTCTAACTTTCTTTGGCCAGCGAGAGCTTTTGCTGTTTTGAGTCTCAGTATTTCGCATCATGTCAGGTTCGGGGTGGAGAAATGTAAGTTGAGCGGCCGCACCCCTATCGTCAGTGCTCCTGTGGCGGCATTTTCCGTCACGGACCGACATGATGTTGGTCTTCATTGCCTGGGACCCAACCACGATATGGATGCGTGCGATGCCTGTTTCTCGATGGACTGTTGCATCCTAGAAGTTTGCGCATTTAAGATCGACAAGGCCCCACCGACTTTCGGGAGATGTGCCGCTCCAGAGATTCCCAGGTAAAGTCTCTAGGCCCTTCCTCCGGGTCCCCCTCTCAGGCCTATACGGTCTATAGAAGAGGAGGCTTCCTTATCTTCTCTTGCGAAGAGGAAGCTTCTTTTGTGGTGTCGGAGGAACGCCGGGGTCCCCTCCAGGGCCTCGCCGGGGACACCGCCTCGGCAGTCACCTCCTCAGAGGTGCAGGCTCCCCCAGTGTCGAGGCCCACGTCTGCTGGGCCCAGCATCAGTGGACCCTAGACGCTGCCTTCCGGTGCAGTTTTGGATCCCGGTGCCATTCACGGCGCTGGTGATCGAGACGGCACCGTGTTGGCTCTCAGCGCGGGCCCGGTCGGCTCTTCTGGTGGTGCCGAGTGGGGTCCCGGCACTGAGGGTGGTGCCGTAGGTTTGGCTGGTGCCGTTAGGAAGTCATGGCCAAGTCTAGGTATTGTGGGGAGTCCGGGGTCATCCGGCACCGGCGCCGTTTCACTGGAGACCCCTGGGGTTGCCAGTGTTGTGGTCCAGCTGGTCTCTTCCTTGGAGGATGACTCAGATGTGGACCCATCCTGGCACTCTGACTCTTCGGAGTCAGGGTCTCTGGTGGCATGAGGTGCTAGGTGGCCCAGCGCGCCTATTCCTCTGTCTCCGCTGCCATCCCCCTGAGGCCCCCCAGGCTGGGGGTGGTCTGGGGTCCCAGGGGGGCGATGGAGCAGAGGTGGAGGAAGGGGCTCTCCCTCCTGAGGGGCTCGTGCCAGCTGCCAACCCTAGTGCTGCTGCACCCCCTCGGGGTGGGGTGGGGCCGCTGGGGTTGAGGAGGAGGGCGTTCTTGGAGTCCGAGGGACAGGGTTCAGGCATCTTGCTCTTTACCTGCCACCCCTCGGAGTGCGGGTAGGAGCCATAGCGCTGGGCCCCATCTTTCTCTCTTGGACCCCCGGGGACCCCTCTGGTGGTGTTGCTGTGGGCTGCCCTTCTGGATCCATGCAGTCCCAGGTTCGTCACAGGGGAGGATCCCCTTCTAGGCTCTTCCAGGCTTCGCATCCCCAGGGTTCCATTTTACGACCTGGTCTGTTGTCCGGGATCCCGCCAGCTCGGGCTCCATTCCCTGGATTCCAGAGCCTCAACAGAGGACAGTTGCTTTGCTGTATGTGCCCCTCTCCCATTCCTCTGCAGTCACCCCCCCGCTCTCCCAGGCCATGTCGGTCCCACGGGCCCGTTGTCCTGGGAGACGTTCAAAGGTTCTGCGGTGGCCTTCCTCATATGTTAGGTACATGAATGAGCGGGTTTTTCGCCTATCCCCACTGCCGCAGGAGTCCTCTGGACACTCAAGCTCTCCATCATCCTCATCTCCCTCCTCTGAGGGAGAGAACCCACTGCTCATCTCTCCTTCGATGCTGATTTCACTGAATATCAGCGATTCCTTTCGAGGATGGTGAGGGATCTTCAGATTTCCTATATTAGGCGAGACAATACTGAACGGGAGATGCGTGAATTCCTTGGCGAATTCAGTGCCCAGCATTTGGTGGTACTATCCTGGCCTATTCCCTTCCAGGAGGTGTCTATCTGTTCCTGGCAGTCGCCAGCCGCCCTTTCTCCAGCCCCGGCAGACTGCCAACATAGGTATTGTGCCCCATCGGAATCTCTAGGTACTCTCCCTAACTCACCCTCAGGATTGGCATACTTAGAGACTCCCTCCGGGCGCCGCCGCCTGGCGGACGACCATCCACCGGACTCAGATTCTCTACAATTTGACCGGTGAGGGCGAAGAGTGTTTTCTTCCTCTCGTGCGATGTCATGCATTGCATCACATCAGGCCCACCATGCTGCCAATGGTAGGCATTTGTGGTCGATGCTTTCCCAAATCTTCGCATCAATGCCTGACACGGAGCAAACCAGACAAGCTATTTCCCTCTCTGCTATAGGCCTGAAGCTGGCAAGACACCAAGCAAGGGCATCTTATGACACCAATGAGGTAGCTTCCAGACTTGCAGGGACAACGATCTGTATTAGACGGACGGCATGGCTTCGTCTATCAAGGTTGTCACCCTTGGCCCGGCGTAGGGTGATTCGCTCCGCTTTCCGGGGGACCCTTCTTTTTTCCTCCAAAGCTAGGAGACTTCTGCAGGGGCTTCCTCCGTCTCCCCGCCTCAGGGGACACCTCCTAGCTCTTCTCACCCATAGGCTTCTCTCCTGATTAGCCCAGGGTCTTCCCCTTCTGTTTCTCACCAACAGGAGGCTTGGGTGTGCTCCTCAGGTTTCTTATCCCCCCGGGGGGGAGAGCTTGGTACTCACCCAAGCAGTAATGAATGGTGAAGACTGACAAGGAAGGATATGAAAATTACGTACCTACCGTAATTCTTGATCTTCTCTTGTATCTTCACCATTCATTACTGATACCCGCCCACCTTCCCCTCAGTGGCCTCCTACTGGGGCGTCTCTCCCTTTCTTTGGCTTTTATGTAGAAAAAAACAAAAAAATAACATTGTTTTTCCTTTCTTCTTGAATGGATCTTTTTTCCTCAAGGTAAAGAGGAACGAGTAGGGTCTTTTTCACCTATTCTGAGGGAACTCTTTCTGACTGTCCCTAGGGGGTGACCTCTGGGCCCCTAACCCACGATGCTCAGTTCACAGCTCAAGAGACCGTCCCTTTGGTGCAGCCTCAAAAATTTAGGTTCCCCCTGGCAGGTATTATTATTGTCAGCTCATTCTGGCTGGTGCTTCTGGCACTTCATTAGCCTTGAGCGGTTGTTCTTGCCTTGCCTTCAGGGAGTCTGATTGAGTTCCCACTCTATCCTTTCATACAAAGCTGCCTTCTGTAGGGCTTAACCCCTCCCCATACACTTCTGTGTTAGCACTTAACAGGGTGCTAAGGGGCTTAATCCCCTTCCTAGTTGGGCACTCTCTTTCCGAACAGATTTTCTGCCTGGGCAGTCTGTGAGCTCTCAGCTAGAGTGTAGGGGTTGGCATGATGGGAGGTTGGGAATCTGCCCTTTGTGTCCAATCTGTACAGGCGGTTCAGTTGAACCTTCTCTCAGTCCTATCAGGAGGATTCTTGCTCCCTTGTTTTGGTTCCGAGCTTATAAGCCTCTCAACCAATGTATCTATGGGCAGTGTTCTCCCCTCTCCGCATACCTTGTTTTCTTCCCTTTCTTCTCCTTCTTCTTCCTCTTCCTTTTCTCTTTCTATCTGTTCCTCCCTTGGAGCCGCCCCAGAAGAGAGGCCCTGCAGTCCCTTAGGGTAGGCATTCTCTCTCTTTTCCTTCTGTTCTCTACCGGCTTATTCCTTTTTCAGTTCATATCCTTTCCTTGTTCTGTCCCTCGGCTCTCTTGCCTCGCTCTCCTTTTTCCTTACCCTTTGTTTTCGCCTCTCCGGCTACCAGAACTGAGATGGAGGAGGAGACTGCAGCAACTAACGGCGGCCCCCCGTGCATGACACAGCACGTCGCTCTCAGGGGCGGCGCCGTTGGAGCAGACCTAAAAAAAAATCTCCTCAGAAGCGGCTGCGCGCCTCCGGCACTACCCAAGCAGTAATGAATGGTGAAGATACAAGAGAAGATCAAGAATTACAGTAGGTACGTAATTTTCATTTCTTCCCTGCCACAGCCGCTACATTTCAGCCAGCCGAGCGGAAGTAACATTGCCTCCTGAATCCCCCACTGACAGCTTGCGGTAAATTCAAGTGTCACATACTGTACATTGTAGTATTCAAGGCCCCCCCCCCGTCCTCCAATCACCATCTCTGTAATAAAATAGTTATTCCCTTCATGTCTAGTGGCACCCCTCACCCTCGTCCTCCAATTACTATTCCGTAATGAAATAATTCTTCCCTGGTATCTAGTGGCACCCCCCTCCCATCCTCTGATCACTGTTCTCATTCTGAAGTAATTCTTCCCTGATATCTAATGGCACTCCCGACCCTCCAATCGCTCACTATTGCCTAAGAGTAGTCCCTAGCATCAAGTGGAACTCCCCACTCCCGGGCACCCATCCCACAACAGAGCTGACATTCCCTGATGTCTAGCGGCACCCCACCAGCACCAGGTATACCTAACTGCCACCTCCCCTCACCTTAGTCGCTGGTGCCACAGAGGAGGTGATACAGTGACCAGCACAGTCCTCATCTCATCACCCCAGCCGGCCACTGTATGCAAGGACAGGGAACACGTGTATTAGTAAACACACTCCCTGTCCTTGCATACAGCAACTAGCAGAGATGGTGATTGGAGGGGTGTGCCAGTTACTGTATTGTCATCCCATGGCATCAGCAACTAAGGTGAGGGGAGGTGGCAGTGAGGTATACCTGGTGCTGGGGAAGGGGTGCTGCTAGACGTCAGGGAATGTCAGCTCTGTTGTGGGATGGGTGCTCGGGGGTGGGGAGTTCCACCTGAAACTAGGGACTTCTCTTAGGCAATAGTGGCGAGTGATGGGAGGGTGGGGGTGCCACTAGACACCAGGGAAGAACTACTTTGTTACAGGAAAAGTGATCGGAGGATGGGGGTCCAGACAACAGGGAAGAATTACTTCATTACGGAACCGTGATCGGAGGACAGGGGTTACTAGACACCAGAGAAGAAGTACTTCATTACAGGAAAAGTTACTAGAGGACGGGGTTGCTAGACACCATAAATTTGACTTGGCGAGGACCTTGTTAGTTAAGCGGTGGCCATGACTTGTTCCAAATGGCCATCTAAACAAGGTAAATTTAATTTTAAAAACAGCCCCTATTCATTCCTATGGAAGCACGCCACCACGCTCTACAAACCATGACATCAAAAACCGTGTGAGCGTGGGGCCGGAACGGGGCAGATCGTGAACTGAAGGGCTATCAGGAAGAGCAAGGGATCAGGCGGCTCAGCTCTACAGAGCCAAAATACAATCCCTTCCCTTCTAAAATAGGGGCCATTAAAAAATTAAAGATGGGCATCCTAGGACTTCTGCCCAGGTAGGCTTCAGTTGTGCTTCTCAGGGCAGGGACCAAGATAGTTGCTCTTTAAAAATGCAAAACCTGTGCCTTTTGGTTATCACGGGTATCATCTACCAAAGGGACATACACAGGTATGTCCTCGGAGTTCCTCTTTAATCTTTTATTTGTTGTCCGCATTTCTCCTTACTTGGTAACATAACTGATGTTATGGTCTGATTATTTCTGACATGGTTATCTTTCTATTGGTAACATTTCCTTAAACATGTGTTTTCTTCTGGACTGGTTTGTCAATAATAATAATAAAAAAAATTAACTGTACTAAACAAAAGTGGCATTAAAAAACAAAACAAAAACTAATTGTTTCATGTGCAAAAGCCATGCCGTCTAGTGATCACTCATGTCTCCAGGCAGACAGCTGTACTCCATTTAACACAGACCATTAAGGAGAACATAAGGTTGGTAATGAGCCAGCTCAAACATAACAGTGTGGTAACACTACCCTGGAGTCCACCCGGGAAACTCATCAGCTTGGCTCATGTGAAGGTGACAGGGGTTAATTTACTTTTTGAGCATTCCGC
Source organism: Neoceratodus forsteri (assembly GCA_016271365.2). Lineage (NCBI taxonomy): Eukaryota > Metazoa > Chordata > Ceratodontiformes > Ceratodontidae > Neoceratodus > Neoceratodus forsteri. The sequence continues at coordinate 178,677,880 of CM057450.1, read as the reverse complement.
TCTCTCCAGGAGCTACAGCTCTGAAAAGCTTATTGTCTGCTCCCATTTCCTAACCTAGTGGGATCAGGAGACCTGCCAGACGGCTGTGCTGATCCCTGACCAAGTTAGCGGCACTGGAAGTCCATATTGGCTTACTGATTTATAATATGAAAGAAGACTTATTCCTTTATAAAAATGTGGGGTCCATTTTTACGCACACCACAGCTGTGACATCATCAGACTGTTGTGAAACCACAGCTGTGGTTTCATGTTGATGTATCACTCAAGCAACAAAATTAATAGTCCCTTGCTCTGCACAAAAATACTGTTTAACAGCTGGTTAGTTTGCCAGTGCCAAATGCTCAGGTAATGTCAAGGGCAGTTTGTTTTGTTTGTACAGTCTGTGAGCTGACAAATACAACCATACTCAAGCTCCAAGTAGAGAACCAGTTTCTTACCCTGCATCATTTTATTAGGAGGCTGCAGGTACTGTATTGTCAGTTTTCACAGACATTCTTTCAAAGACAACACACTCCAGTCATACAGCTGTTTAGCCTTGTAACTTAAAGATCAAATGCACACCTATATCATAAAAAGCTTGAATTCACTTTAATACATGTCCCAGTGTCATGATTAGTGCCTCCTAAAATAGCATGCTGTTTGGTTTTGTGGTTTTCTTTACATCAGCATCTGTTAATGTGCTCTGCAGTAACTGAAACAGTGAAGATGTTTCTGTCCCTGTCGGTGAGCAATGACATCATACCTGTCCAGCCTGCTACCTCACCAGTTAAATCCCTGATTGACTGAATAAGCTGTTGCTATTCCTAGTTAGAGCAGTCTGTAGAGCTAATTGTTTTCACTCAGAGTTTGTTACCAACCCATCTGGTTTGTGTTTAAGAGAGATATGCTTAAAATCTATCTTTTTATTCTCAATTTTAGTGGCATGAATGAACACCTGTGAGAAAGTACCTTGTCTGTATCACAGATGTCAGTCCTCTGTCATCAAAACTCTGCATTCTATTCTGGCTACATAACACAGGGTTGTTTAATGGATATAAAATAAATCTGCATTCCATTAATTCATAGAAGCAGTGTCTCTTTGATGTAGCCTCAGTAAATAAGTTCATGTGAGAACAATTTTGTTTTTCTGTCAGATAGACAAACGTGTCTGCCACGCTGCTATTTCAAGAACATGTACTGTATGAACTCATAAAATTCAGTCTTTGTGGGGTTCTGTGTGAAAATGGATCACATATGTGTATAACTAGAAATACTACATGGCATCCTGATGCCCCCGTCTCCTGCCTCTAAGTTGAGGCTGCTGCACCTTGCTTCCCTAGGTGCCCCCCACCCCCACAGTCAGGGCCAATGCACACTGTTGCCCCCTTTTCCTGTCTCCATGGACAGGGCTGCTGTGCTCTGCTAAGCCCTAGAGTCCCAGGGCATCTGCCTTCACAGTTTGGGCTGCTGCACCCTGCTGCCCCAGGCCACTGAAGGTGGGGCTTTTGCTGCACCCTGCTACCCACCTCCACTGCCCCAAATAGGCACGGCTGCTGTACCCTGATTCTCCACGGTGTCCTGCACCACAGTCAAGGCTTCTGCTCCATGCTGTCCTCTGTCCCAGGACACCACTGTGCCCTGCTGCACTATAAAGCCTCTTGCCCCCACAGTTAAGAGTTGTTGCACCATGCTGCTCCCTATTACTAGAGTCAGATCCTTTGGTACACTGCCCAAAACTACCCAGTAAAAAATACAAAAAATACTTTCATATTGTGCTATAGAGTGGGGGACAGATGGTAGCAGGGTGTGGCAGCCTAAACTGTCTGTGCAGGAGGCAGCAGGGTGCAGCAGCACTGACTGTGTAGAAAAGACAGTGGGCAGCAGATTGGAGCAGCCTCATATGAGAGCAGGGGACAGGGGGCTTTTGGGGCAGGGGAAAGCAGAGAGCTGCTGCCTCAACTGCTGGGCAGGAGACAGGGGTATCAGGATGCCATATAGTATTTCTAGTTATATACATGCATGATGTATTTTCACACAGAAACCCTATAAGAACGGAATTTTATGAGTTCATACAGCACATGTTCCTGAAATAGCAGAGGGTGTTAGATATAGGTTTGTCAATCTGACATAAAAAAATTGTTCTCAAATGAACCTATTTACTAAGGCTACACCAAAGACACACTGCTATGAATTAACGGAATGCAGACTTATTTTATATTCATTAAACAACCCTGTGTTATATAACAAGAATAGTTTATTTTTTGTCCTTGTATTTATGCACTTTAAGGAGATAAAGGAAATTATTTCTCATTTTTAGTATTTATATTTACTATTGTTATATATTTATATTTTAGATAGGTTAGTTATTTACTTATCTACTTTATAAAGAGAGTATATTTTTAAAGTATTAGGTTTTCCTTATTTTGTTTTCTTTTTTATATATTATTATTGTAATTTACTTGTGTATACTGTTGTGGTCTTTGACCGCTCAATAAACTTGAACTTGACTTGGGTAAGAATAGAATGCATAGTTTTGATGACAGAGAACTGACATCTGCGATACAGACAAGGTAATTTCTCACAGACATTCATTCATACCACTTCAGATCAGCACTGAACCCCAAATGATCAACTGTTTATGAGAACAGAACGCTTTTAAGCTAATCTCTCTAAACAGAAACCAGATGGGTTAGTAATAAACTGAGTGAAAACAATTAACTCTACAGACTGCTCTAACTAGGAACTGCAACAGCTTATTCAGTCAGTCAGGGGCTTAACTGTTGAAGCACCAGGCTGGACAGGTATGATGTCATTGCTCACTGACAGGGACAGAAACATCTTCACTGTTTCCAGTTACTGCAGAACACATTAACAGATGCCGATTGAAAGAAAACCACAAAACCAAACAGCATGATATTTTCAGGAAACACTAATCATGACACAGGGATGTGAATTCAAGCTTTTTATAAAATATGTACATTTGATCTTTAAACTGGTTGTAAATCAGAGACATCTCTTGCTCCCTCAGAGAAGTAAAGTAGCTAACAGGACTGAGATAACCGGGCACACGGTCCAGAGTGTGTGCACATACACAAACTGATGTTTCACAATGAATCACAGCATCAGCGTTCCAGCTCTGCTAGCTTCTGTACTTGTCTCTAGGAGCAGGAGACATTACAAAATTAATAGACTTGCAAAAAATCCGGGCGGTCTCATAGAAGTTTAGAGCGGTTGCGTAAGCTGTCTCAAGTTTATAGGGACTGTGTAAGAGGTCTCAAGTTTAGAGTGCTGTGTAAGAGGTCTCAAGTTAATAGGGACTATTTAAGGGGTCTCAAGTTTAGAGGGGATACGTAAGATGTCTTAAGTTTATAGGGGCTGCGTAAGAGGTCTCAAGTTTAGAGGGGCTGCATAAGATGTCTCAAGTCCAGAGGGGCTGCGTAAGATGTCAAGTTTATAGGGACTGTGTAAGATGTCTCAAGTTTAGAGTGCTGTGTAAGAGGTCTCAAGTTCAGAGTGACTGCATGAGAGGTCTCAAGTTAATAGGGACTATTTAAGAGGTCTCAAGTTTAGAGGGGATACGTAAGATGTCTTTAGTTTATAGGGGCTGCATAAGATGTCTCATGTTTATAGGGACTGCATAAAATGTCTCAAGCTTATAGGGGCTGTGTAAGATGTCTCAGGTTTAGAAGGGTTGCATAACAGGTCTCAAGTTTAGAGGGGCCACATAACTTGACTCAGGTTTATAGGGATTATGTAAGATGTCTCACGTTTAGAGGGGCTGCATAAGATGGCTCAAGTTTAGAGGGGCTGTGTAAGATTTCTCAAGTTTTGAGGGGCTGAGTAAGATTTCTCAAGTTTATAGGGAATGTGTAAGATGTCTCACGTTTAAAGGGTCTGCTTAGGATGTCAGGTTTATAGGGACTGTGTACGATGTCTCAAGTTCAGAGGGACTGCGTACGATGTCTCAGGGTTAGAGGGACTGTGTACGATGTCTCAGGGTTAGAGGGACTGTGTACAATGTCTCAGGTTTACAGGGACTGCGTAAGATGTCTCAGGTTTAGGGGGACTATGTAAGATGTCTCAAGTTTATAGGGACTGTGTAAGATGTCTCAAGTTCAGGGACGCTGCATAAGTGGTCTCAAGTTTATAGGGGCTGTGTCAAGTTTAAAGGGGCTGTGTAAGCTGTCTCAAGGTTATAGGGGCTGTGTAAGCAGTTACAAGTTTATACAGCAGGTGTTGTGCAAGAGGTCTCAAGTACGCAGGTGCTGTGTAAGATGTCTCAAATTTATAGAGGCTTTGTAAGAGGTTTCATATTTATATGGGCTGTGTAAGATGTCTCAGATTTGTAGGGGCTGTGTAAGAGGTCCCAAGTTTATAGGGACCACGTAAGATGTCTCGTATTAGAAGTGTCTCATCCTGGGCATTTTAGCCCAAACTGTGCAGGATGATACTCTTACACCATAACATAGAGATCTCTCATTGCATCTATAAAACGATAAAATGTATTTAATTACTGGGTACCTCCAATATCAACCCAAAACTGGTACAGATTTTTTCCTGAAGTAACAAAAGGAAAATACTAAGCATAAAGCCAAAATTATTTTTCAGATCCACCAAGCCATAAATGGGAAGCTTCAAAACAATGTGTCTTAGGACCACTTAGCCAAGATACCATCACACATCAAGCAGATCTCAGAACTGATGATTTACAATGGCAAAAACAAGTGAATGCAAAACAAAGTTGTGAAAATATTTGTTTTACATCATTTTATTCCTATGACAGTAGTTAGTGAATGCAAACTGTTTACTGGCACTGTACTGTTAAGGAGACCCAGATGCAAATTGGACCCAGGGTGTATCAACAGGCAGGGAAACAGGGCAGGCTAGATGGGCCTACCTTTCCTTTTCTGCCAACACATTCTATGTTTGAAGGGCACCTTACTTTGGCTAGTGAAGTCTGAGCACAATGAGGAGACAGACAGCTCAGACTCTTAAGTGGGGGGCGGACTCTACCTGCTATTATATGTTAAAAGGGCCCATGAGGGGGGGCTCTCTTATGGTGTAAGAGACTCAGAGCATGGGCATGAGGACCACAAACCTAAGCAGTTCTGTCTGCCCAAATCTCTTGTGAGGAGTACCATAAGATACACCCCTTGGAGGCCCTATTATCAATTATAAATCACAGGAGTTTAGCTCGAGTGATTTAAAATAAGTTTATAGTCTTAATTTTTTCTATGCCATCCTCCTGCCATGATGCTGAAGTGGACTGTTTCCTCCTAATGCTCTCGCAAGACGCCACATGGTACACAGGATAAGAGGTATACTGGTTCAGCATGCTGATAAATAACATTAGTGATTTATAATACTGTACAAGTATACAGGTACATTTAAAGTGAGTAACCTGGTTCTAGCAAGTATCCTGTTTGCTTCTGTACCAGAGTACATCAAAGGATCGAGGGGTGGTGGGGGGTTCTTATGGGGAAAATGATCCTACAGCTGTGCATTAGTCTCAACCCTTCTGCCCCAGCCCAATGAAGCTGGACTACCCACATACAGGCCCTGCGGTGAGGCTGCAGGGCTGATAACCAGTGTAATGAAGGCCATTGCTAATGGCCCATGTTTAGCAGCAGACTAGGAAGCCTAGCACTTGGGCGGCCCAGCTGTGCATTCTGCTGCTGTAATGACCCCGGACAGTGGGCCGTGGAGCTCGCTCCTCTGTCAGGGTGATGCTGCATACGCACAAGCTACCTAATGGACTGCCTGGCCTTGAAGGGTGCTCAGAGGGCCAGAGGGCAAAAACAAGGAGGGAACAACTGTACCATCTCAATTCTAGCTATTGGCATGCTCAGGCCCACCCTGCGCCACTTCCACCCCAGCAGCCTTGATCTTGTTTGGGGGTGGGGTAAGTGGTAGTGAGCAAAAACCAGGAGGAAAAGCACTGGGCTGTCTAAAGGCTAGCTGCTGGCAGTCTCAGGTCCTGCACTACTTCCACCCTAGCAGGCTTGATGAGGCGGTGGGTAGCAGCAGTCGGGACTGGGAGGTTGCCAGTGAAAGAAAGACTTGAAGGATCAGATGGTGCTGCTGGAGAAAAAGGGGATACAGAAAAAGAAATGAAACAACTTTGTACTGAAATGTGTGCCTTTTCATCGTTTATACTAACGTTTCTCATACAAGGCCATCGGGGCTGTATTCGGCCACCAGCACAATTTTCTGCAGCCATAAAGTTCTTTGAGCCAACTACTATGGTACTGTGTGGTGTTTTTTTCATGCAAACACATGTTACTGAAGCGCCACTGCTGTACCACACCACGGTTTGCCTGTGCAAACACCACACGGTATACTGCAATACCATTCAACTTTAACTACCACTGTAAACAGGCAACTTCTTACCTTTAAAACTCATGGGGGATACATTTCAAATGAATATACATCACAGATTTAACTGACTCTGCTGTGTAAAGAAAAATGTATTACATCAGGGGGTTTGGGGAGGAAAAATAGGAAGCGACACCAACAGTACATTCTGGTGGTCACATTTTGAGGCCATTTGAGGTCACCAGGATTTGTGGCTTGTGAACCACTACTCTATACTGTATAGTAATAAAAAAAATTAAATAGCCATGTATGTAAGCAGTATTTGCAATCTGAGGTTAAATGAAACTAATATATACCATTCCCTCAAGGTGGCCACATCTGCCCTAATCTCTCTCACTAGCCATCTTACCACAACATCCCTTGGTAAGGTCATATACTTTTTAGTAACTTCAAACTTGACTAGCCTGGCAGTGGGGTAAACAGTTGTAAGTCTGCCTCAGATGGCCACCTTACTCAAATGATACTGTAAGTGAACCCAGGAGGCTGAACACTAAATCTGGCAAACATACTCTCCTCAATTGGGTCCTAGCTAACATGCCTGAAAGAACAAAAGCTGCTGGCTTACTTCCCAACTCCCTTAGTGACCATTCCTGGGTCTTCTGCTTATGGAAAAACAATGTCCCAAAGCCCCCAACCATCGTGGCCAGAGATTGTTCTAACTCTGATGAATCCTCCTTCCTGCACAGCTTTCCTAGCATTCTCTGGGACCGCATAATCAACCTCCCAGTACTGACAGTACCCTAGATTACTCTCTCAGTAATTGTCTTAGTGTGCTCAATAACCGCACAGGGTAAAAGGTCTCTGCTTGAAATGGCTGAGCAGAGACTTATGGAAGGACATGAAGCTAAGAGACAAAGCATGGGGTCAATATACCCTCCCTGGCCAGGTAGCTGACTGGCATAATTATATGCATCTCAGGAATCACTGTAAATTGAGCCTAACATATACTAAAAGAACCTAGTTAAAAAGTGACCAGCCTAAAAACTTAGACCCTAAAAACTTTTGGATCCAAATTAACCATCTCTAAAAAGGGTGTTCTGCAGCCCCTCTTCATACTATTACTGATGAAGGTTCAGTTATCTCCAACCCCTACTCCTTAGCTAACAAGTTTAATAGCTTCATTATGGACCTGGATAGGTTTGCGGCACCCCTGAGTGTTGTATCAACTGGCCCTCCTGACCTGCCCCCCCCCCGCAAAAAAAAATTTCACTTTCACCTCATCACTAGAAAAGAGGTTCTTGAGCAACTTAGAAAGATTAGGACTGATGCCCCCACCGGCTACAGCGATCTGGAACATATATTCCTTAAAACTGCTGCTCCAGTTATTGCCACTTCCTTAAGAAACCTATTCAACAAATCCCTTTTGCAAGGCACTAACCCTGACAAGTGGAAAATTGCCACAGTTGTCCTAATACACAGAGGTGGACCTAAAGACCTCACTGAAAACTCAGCCCATCACCCTGCTCTGTTCTCTTGACAAGGTGCAAGACAGGATGGTCTATAACCAGCTCCAAGAATACCTACAAACCAACACACCTCTATCTGATGCCTAACACAGTTTCATAATGAATCATGGCATGAATAGCACACTGGTTTGACTGACCTCTCACATTCTTGGGGCAACCGGCCAAGGACTTTCCACAGGTGCTGTTTTCATGGGCCTTACCAAGGGTGTCTGCCCTAATAAATTACAACCTCCTGTTGACCAAGCTAAGAAACATAGGACTAGACAGTCCGGCTCTGCTGCTGGTTCAAGCACTAATTGTCAAACAGGAAACAACTTAAGTGGCAGGGTTTATCTGGTCTAAGAGAATAGAACTGTTGTGTACCTCAAGGTTCCATTCTTGATCTGCTGTGCTTCTCAGTATTTCTCAATGAAGTGCCTGATGATGGTGGTGAGTCCAAGCTGCAGCTTTAAGCAGATGATGCCGTCCTTTGCAGAAGCTCATCCAACCTCCCTCAAATCAGTCGTGACCCTGATGCTGTTTTCAAGCTCTTTGAATCCTTGTTAAAACTCAAGCCCTACTATTACACCCCAAGCACCTACGCACTGACAGACAAGACTTACTCAAGTTATCCACCCTCTCTGGGTTAAAGGTGGAAATGGTTAACTCATTGAAATACCCAACATTTCTGCTAGAACAAGACCACATGTTGATACAGTCACTTGGTCTATCCACCAAAAGACTTGTCTGCTCTTTAGAGTCAATGCCTGTCTTACCAAAGAGGCACGATAAGCCATTATCACCAGTACTCTCATGCCTGCCCAAACATATGGTGTTCCCCTACCGTACTCCCTGCGAGACACCAAGCTCAGGTCGAGTGTTCTGTACAACAGTGTCGCTCGGTTTATGCTGGTGCCTTCCCCAGGAACCATCACTGCACATTCCTCTTGGATGTCAAGTGGCCCACCCTAAAGAGTAGACTGGTCTACCCACTATTCTGCCTCGTCTACAAACTCACAATGAATACTTCCCCCACCTCCCAGTTTTAAGGGGCTTCCTGGTCCCCCCAAAGACAGTTCCTCTGCTCCTTGAGCTGTCCCCCTGCTAAACGTACCTAGGTCCAAGACGTGCTCCTGAGTGAGGTCATTTGTGGTCTCAACCTCGTCTGCCTAGAACAAACTTCTAATTGAAGTTCAAATTTGTTCCTCCAAGGCTATGTTTAAGTCTAACCGCAAGGCCCATCTACTTAAAGACTCTCGGTGCCTTTGCAACCGCTGACCTGACCGCTGCTCACTTCACCACCTGGGCTCAAGACTAGCTGTGCCCCTATTACATGCTTTAGTTCCTATCTTGAGGTGCAGAATTTGCATTATTTTCCCTTTGTGGGATCCAATGTTATGTTATTAACATAATCGTCATTTATGTCAATTTGTACACTGCTGCCTGTACCCCAGCAAACTGTAAATATCCATCTTTACTTCTAATGTTGGTGTCTTAATTTATGCACTGTTGTTTGTAATTCAACTCCACATTAGTCTCCTTCTGTGCATTAATTCACTTGTTTGTAAGCAGTTTTCATGCTGAATCCTTTACCTGTTATGTAATTAATCCCGGCTCACCCTGAAAAAGGGATAGTTGGTCTCAGTGGGCCTACCCAGTTATCAAAATTCAAATAAAATTAGGAAAAAATTAGTTTGTAATCTACCCTACCAAAGAAAAATGTAGCAGCGTGGTTTGAGCACAGAGCTGCAAACTCAGAAACCCCAACTCACACCATAGGTAATACCGTGCAAGCTAGAGACCCCCCAAAAATGCTCTAGGTTTTATTTTATACTGAACTGTGCCTCATTGTGAAATTCATCATTTTCTTTATTGCTAGGTTGCTAAAGTCCTATTCCTTCCCACCCATGATGCACCTGGGAACGAGCCATTTTCCACTCAATGTGCATACCTTTAAATAAACATCAGACATAATCAACCTTCCTCTAGTTCTTGCTGCCACAAACTGACCTTTCTGATGCAGGCCAGTTTTAATACCACAAAAGCACTGGACAGCAGACTCTGGCATAAACAGACACATCCAATATTCATAAACTACAGTGCAATTTATTTTGAGCCAGGAAAACAAACACAGCTTCAAAAGCTGTGCCTTTTTTCCTGGCTCATAATAAATTGCAATGCTGTTTAAAAATTTTGGATTTGTCCATTTATTTATGCCACAGTCTATCTGTCAATTGTTTTTTCAGTTCCGGTATTTACTAGCAGCACCTGCTCCTAGCCTCTGTGAGCATGGGGTTTTCTGCATTTTTGTCAGTTTTATCCCACTCTTCTTGGCTCTGAAATGGCATGGGCAGCTACACCAACTCAGTGGATGTTAGAAAAAAACATTTTAAAATGGCCCTCTGCTGAACCCGCCCCCCCAAAAAAAACCAACACAATTTACAGTACAAAACACATGCACGATGCGGAGCCCACAGACTCTCTGGAATTCCAAGTCCCACTCTATTGTCATTATCTGTAGGTACTAGGAACAAACCACATTGTTTTAAAAGATGGTCTCTAAACAAAACAACCTAAAAAACAAGCAGCTACTTAGCTGGCCCAGTAGTGCAGCCCTACCATTAACGCTCATTATACCAGTGACCTGGGCTTCGGAATGGATTTGGAGCATTTGGGTGCTGGATAGAAGAGGGAAGATTTGAGCACACCAGGGACAACTTTCCTCTGGGTGGGGGGGGATGCTGTAAATACAGGTTACTCACCTGTAACAGGAGTTCTAGGAATGGTATATGTTGTTCATCCACACTGTCTGGCAGGTATCCTTGCCGCTTTAAATCTTGCCGGAAGGTCTTCAAGCTGGCTCCTCCCACCCACCCGGGTGGTAAAACTCTCGGCTCCGCCCCATGACACCAGATCTGGCCCGCTGGAAGCTCAGGTAGTGCGTCGAAGCCGGGGAGGTCGGGTGGGTCATGTGGATGAACAACATATACCATTCCTAGAACTCCTGTTACAGGTGAGTAACCTGTATTTCTAGGGACATGGATATGTTGTTCATCCACACTTTCTGGCAGACTCCTAGCAGTTCTCCGGGAGGAGGGAGGCAAGGCGCACACCCCCTACTTAGGGAATAAAGACTGGAGAACCGAGGCCCCAAAACCAGCATCCCGGCGTGACTCAAGGTCGATGTGGTAATGGGTAATAAAGGTGTGTGTTGACTTCCAGGTAGCAGCCCTGCAGATTTCCTGGATAGGGACGTCCCTGGAAGCAGCCACCGATGCAGCAGTATGACTGGTAGAATGAGCTCTTATCCCTCTGGGAGGCTCCATGCCCACCAACTTATAGCAGAGATCTATGCAGGAGGTGACCCACCTGCCTATCGACCGCTTGGCTGCAGGTCTGCCAGGTGCGGCTTCAGCGTAGGTGACAAACAGCTGGTGAACCTCTCCCCGAATTTCAGCCGTGCGCTCCTTATAATAAGCGAGCGCCCTTCTAGGGTCCAAAGTATGGAGCCTGTATTCGGCCTCCGAGGTGTGACTGGGGTAGAACACCGGCAGAGTCAACACCTGGTAAGGTGAAACTCCGACACCACCTTCGGAAGGAATTTCGGGTGGGGGCGCAGGACAACCTTGTCCCTGTGGAAGACCAGGTAAGGAGACTCAATGCAGAGCACCTGGAGTTCTCCCATCCTTCTGGCTGACGTGATAGCCACCAAGAAGGCGGTCTTCCATGACAGGTGAGAGAGTTCACACCTGTGCATTGTCTTCAATGGCTTGCCCATGAGCTTTGCCAGTACCAGCAGTAAATCCCACGAGGTGGAGGTTCACACCGAGGGAAATGTGATCAAGGCCTGAAAAGCGCCAGACCACCTTCTCCTGCACTGAATGCTCCCCGGCCCGCGCCCGGTAAGCAGAGATGGCTGCCAGGTGCACCTTTAGGGTCTTCGACCTAAGCCCTTGACTAGAAAGAGACCATAAATAGTCCAAAATGCTTGCCAAGGAACAGGAGGAAGGGTCCAAGCCCTTACCCTGACACCAAATGGAAAACCTCTTCCATTTGAAGGCATAGCATTTCCTGGTTGACTCCTTACGGGACACCTCAACAACATTGAGGACCTCGTCGGAAAGACCCAAGGCCTGGAACTCTAGCCACTCAGGAACCAGGCCGTCAGGTGCAGGGATTGAAGGTCCGGATGGAACACCTTCTCCTGATTGACTGAGAGCAGGTCCGGGCGAGCTGGAAGCTGCATCGGGAGCCTGGAGCTGAGGTTGAGGAGATCTGGGTACCAGAACTGGCGGGGCCAGTCTGGGGCTATCAGAATCACCTGCGCCTTGTCCCTCCTTGTCTTGAGAAGCACCTTGTGAATCAAGGGAAATGGGGGAAAGGCGTAAAAGAGGCCCGGGGTCCACAGCCTCGAGAAGGCATCCCCCTGCAGCGAGCCCTGCTGAGGGGGGCGGGCATGAAACAGCCTCAGCTTCGCATTCTCCCTGGAGGCAAACAGGTCCACCTGAGGTGTGCCCCAGAGGGAGAACAGATCTTGTACTACCTCCGGCAGGAGAGACCACTCGTGAGATGCAGCCCCTATCCAGCTCAGGGCATCGGCCAGGGTATTGGAGGCTCCTGCCACCTGAGTGGCTAGGAGATCCGCCTCCAGGCTGCGCACGAGTGACCAAATGCAGAGAGCTTCCTTGCATAGAAGCATGGAGCGCGTCCCGCCCTGGCGGTTCAGGTAGTACATGGTCGTGGTATTGTCCGTCTGGACTCGGACCACTTGACCCCGGAGAAAAGGAGCAAAGGCGGTGAGAGCTAGGTGGACCACTCGGAGCTCCAGCAGGTTGATGTGGCATCGGGACTCCCGCGGGGACCAGAGGCCGTGCACTCGGGTGTTCCCCCAGATGGGCACCCCAACCCATCAGAGAGGCATCGGTCGATAGAGAGACCGTCGGCTCGGGGCGGACAAACGGGATGCCCTCCTGCAGATGGGATGGAATGGTCCACCACTGGAGAGCGTTCCACATCTCCTGGGTCACTGTCACTAGCTGGTCAAATGGATCGCAGCGTTGTGACCACCGGCTGGCCAGTCCCCACTGAAGGGGGTGCATGTGCCAACGTGCCCAACGGACCACGCTGGTACAGGCCGCCATGAGACCCAGGAGGCGCAGGAAGTCCCGGGCAGGGCGCGATTGCCCAACCAGAAATGATTGGGCAAAGGAGGTAAGAACCTCGGCCCTGTCCGCCGGGAGCCGTGCTCTGGCTCGAAGAGAGTCAAGCTCTGCCCCAATGAACAGGATCACCTGCTTTGGCTCGAGTTCCGACTTGGCCTCGTTGATGAGAAGGCCGACTTGAGAACAAACCTGGAGGGCCAGATCTGTGGACCGCTCCACCTCCCTTCTGGAGGGGGCTGCTATCAGCCAATCGTCCAGGTAAGGGTACACCCGAACCCCTCGGTGCCGCAGGAATGCTGTCACCACTGCCATGGGTCAGCTTATTCCCCGGTCAAAAGGAGCTGTTGCCACATGGTCTTCGCATCTGGACGCATCCCAGCCCCAAGCCTCCTCCTCCAAGAAAGAGCAAGAGCGCGACGCGCTTGCCGCGGTGCCGAGACCGAGACCGCCTATGGCGGCAGGATCGGTTGGACCGCGAGGATGTCCGAGACCGAGACCGAGAGTCTTGACTAGGCCAAGGAAGGCGAGGAGAAGTGTTGGAAATAGGAACTCCCCTCGGCTCGGACGATCCCACCGAAGGCTCCGGAACCGGAGGCACAGACGAGCCAACGGGATCCTCAACTCCCACCGGGGGAACCGGGGAGAGGGGATTCTCAGCTTCTCCAGCCGACAACCCATCTAATGGGTGAGAAAATCTCGACCGCTCGACGGAGTCTCGGTCAACTGGTCTGACAGGGACACCGTGAAGCCAGTGGCCGGAGCTGAGGGGTCGATCAAGTCGACTGTCGACAAGAAGGAGAGGGATCTTTCCCCGGCCCCAAGAGCGCCGATTGAGAGACTTACTTTTGCTCTTTTGGACCTGGAAAAGGTCCCAAGAAGTTGGACCTCACCTTTGTGGAGAGCGCCAGACAAAGCTCCTTAAAAGAAGCCGAATAAGAGGCACCGAGAGATAGCGGGACAAATGCCGCACCGAGGTAGAAGCAGCTCGCACCGCCTCCTCTTCGAGGGTGATCATTTGCTCGAGCTGATCTGCGAGCCGCGCGCATGACACCGCCGACTGGGCCTCTTTGACTTAACCGGAGGAAATCTCTTCTCGGGACGCCCCAGTTGTAAACGGGCAGCACGGTCTTCGAGGACGTAGGCCGAAAAGGAAGAGCACAGGTCGCAGGCCTGCGGGTCGTGCTCAAGGCCTAAGTAGTAAACGCACGCGGAGTGCGGATCCGTCCGAGACATCTTCTTCCGCAAGGGGCATCTCCGAAACCGAGTCGATTTGTCCATCGCAGCCATGCAGGGAGAGAAGAACAAGTCTTTTAGCAAAAACTTTTAATTTCGAAAATTCAAGAATTAGAACCAGTCAAAACGCAGAGCGTAAGGAGGGAACCTGAGCTCAAGCGGTAAGGAAGATCTGGCATCATGGGGCAGAGCCAAGTGTTTTACCACCCGGGTGGGTGGGAGGAGCCAGCTTGAAGACCTTCAGGCAAGATTTAAAGCGGAAAGGATACCTGCCAGACAGTGTGGATGAACAACATATCCATGTCCCTAGAACCTATTTGACTCTGGGTGGAGAGAGGAGGACAGTGTGTCCAGATGCTTGACTCTGGGTGGAGGGGGGAGGATAATGTGTCCCGACTGCCACCTGGTGGAGACCAGGCTGTTGTGCAATGGGGATGTACTCCGCAGGGAAGGGTCCACCACCAGACACCAACCTGCATGCCACCACCACATGAATGCATGAGCATCATAGCATGCCAGAACCTTCGGGAAGGAAAGAAAAAATTACTCACAACAGTAATGTTGTTTCTTCTAATGGAGTCTTGCTGTATTCGACATAATGCAGTTAGCCCCAGCACCTGAACTGCCCCGGAGAGGAAAGAGTTCACTCCATGCAGAAGCATGGAACGTTGAGCTCGAGCTCGGTTTTCAAACCTCTGTTTGTGGTACTCCCCAGTGTAACCGTCAGATTCTTACGAGCAACTAACTAGGCACTAAAATATGAAAATTGTTTGAAACATATAGCCAAAAGGCAAAAAATAGTTTTGGGGTCCAAAAAGACTCAAGTCGAGAACCCAAGAAGAAACAAGGCAGTGACAATTTAGGCTATGAACATAAGAATAATAAACACAACAGCTACCCCACCAAAAGGGAGGGTACAAGGTACACCTCTGAGGTGCAACACTGCACCTGCCAGATCACTTCCCAAAAACAGGTTCTGAGAGGGAAGGGCGGGGGTCTGAATACAGCAAGACTCCATTAGAAGAAACAACATTACTATGGTGAGTAATTTTTTCTTCAAACAACGTGAAGTCTTGCTGTATTCAGACATAATGCAGACTACCAAGCAGTTCCCTGTGGAGGAGGGAATGCAGAACCTACTTTGGGAAGAGGCTCTGCAGCACTGCTGTACCAAACCTAGCATCACTCCTAGCCTGGATGTCCAGGGAGTAATGCTTGGTGAATGTATGTACTGTTTTCCAGGTGACTGCTTTACAGATCTCTAACAAGGGAATATTCGCCGCAGCTAGAGAGGCAGCTGTACCCCTAGTGGAGTGAGCCCTCAGGCCTGAAGGGGGTGTTCTACCCAATTTGTCATAGCAGAATTGTAAACAAAAAACAATCCACCTGGCAATAGATCTTTTAGTGGCAGGCTTACCTTTCCCCACTTCACCATGAGAAACAACTGAAGACGGTCATTTCTGTGTGCCTTAGTATGCTCTATGTAGTAGCTAAGAGCCCTTTTAACATTCAAACTGTGTAATCTTCTTTCCCCTGAAGAAGAATGGTCAGTGAAAAACACAGGGAGCGATATGGACTGGTTTAGGTGGAAATCTGATACCACTTTAGGCAAGAACTTCCTATTAGTTCTTAGGACCACTTTATCCCTATGGAAGGATATGAAGTCAGGTTCAACTGACAGGGCCTGTAATTCACTAATCCGCCTGGCAGAAGTAATAGCTACCAGAAACACAGTTTTCCAGGTCAAGTACTTCAATTCAGCCAAAGCCATAGGCTCAAAGGGTGGCTGCATCAGCTGAGCAATGCAGACATTAAGATCCCAAGGTGGAGTAGGCTCCCTAAAGGGAGGGTTAATGTGGAGCAGACCTTTGAAAAACTTTCTGAAAACAGGACAAAATGCCAGGGAAGAGCCCTTCCCTGCTGAGAGGAATGCAGAGACAGCTCCTAGATGAAACTTCAGAATGGCAGGCCTAAGGCCTAGGACCATTCAGATGAACTAGATAGTCTAAGGTTGCCGAAATGTCTGCAGAATCAGGCAGGATGCCTTTCTGAGAGCACCACATACTGAACCTCTTTCATTTGGAATTGTAAGTTTTCCAGTGGAAAGTTTCCTGAGACCTTAGAATATCCAGAACTCCCTGAGAGAGATGAAGTGCTGCATATTGTAACTCTTCAAGAGTCAGGCCTTGAGGTTGAGGGACTGGAGATTGGGGAACCAGATCCGCCCCTGGGAGGAGGAGAGAAGATTGTATCTCCTGGGAAGACACAGGGGACGTGACACAGCCAAGGACAACAGAAGAGGATACCAGGGCTGTCTGGCCCAATTTGAAGCCACCAAAATCACTGTGCAGGGTTGCGTTCTTATCTTGATCAGAACTCTGAACAGGAGAGGGAAGGCATACAGAAACCTGCTCTTCCAGTCCAGAATGAGGGCATCCTGGGGAACTGTCCCCAGGACTGGAAGTCTGCAACAAAACAGAGGAAGTTGATTGTCTGGTGCTGCAAATAGATCTCTGGGATGCCCCACCTGGAGAAAATGATCCGTAGAATGTGAGGATTCAGGGACCATTCGTGATGTCCCTGTGAAATCTTGCTCAAGGCATCTGCCAACACATTGTCTTTCCCTGGAAGATGAACCGCTACCAGGGAAGCCTGAAGGGAACAGGCCAGAGACCAAATCTTCATGGCCTCCGTGCACAAGGCCGTGGACCGAGTGCCACCCTGCTTGTTGATGTACCACATTGTGGTAGTGTTGTCTGTCCTGATCTGGACCACCTTGCCCTTGACTGAATCTGAAAAGGTCTGAAGGGCTAGGAAAACTGCCCTGAGTTCCAGGAGATTGATATGAAGAAGAGACTCCTGCAGGGACCAGATTCCCTGAGCTGTTAGGGCTCCCAGGTGGGCTCCCCAGCCTAGGAGAGAAGCATCCGTAGTCAGTACTACTGATGGAACTTGAGGGAGAAATGGAACCCCTTGTCTGAGGTTGTCCTGGTCCAGCCACCACTGGAGAGCTTGTACCAGAGTTCGGGTCACTGAATCAGTTTGGAGAGTGTCCTCTCTGTGACCAAAAGTACCTTAGATGGAACTGAATGTCCCGATCTGAAATCTGGCACCCTGAACCACTGCAGTAGAGGTTGCCATGTGGCCCAAGAGTTGGAGGAACTGTCTCGTTGGAAGAGAAACCTGAGGCCGAAAGGAGGAAGCGAGGTCTACTAAGGTCTTCACCCTTGCCAGAGGAAGGAAGGCTTTGCTTGACAGTATCCACTCCACCCTATGAAGGTGAGAAGCTGTACTGGTTCAAGGACTGATTTTGGCAGATTTAGAAGAAACCCCAGAGAACTGAGCAAGTCCTGGGTGGTTTGCAGAGTTGCCCTGACCTGATCTGATGACTGCCCTACCAGCAGCCAATCGTCCAGATATGGAAAAATGGTGATACCCTGTCTTCCGAGGTAAGCCACCACTACAGAAAGGCACTTTCTGAACACCCTTGGAGCTGATGTTAGGCCAAAAGGCATGGCCTTGAACAGATAGTGGCCTGAAGGCAACTCGAACCTGAGGTATTTTCTGTGGGAGCACCTTATAGGGATATGGAAGTAGGCATCCTTGAGGTCCAGTGATGCCAGCCAATCTCCTGGCCTTAAAGAGGGAAGGATTATTCCCAGAGTTACCATTTTGAATTTGGTTTTGATATGTGTTTGTTCAAGTACCTGGATCCAGGATAGGTCGCCACTCCCTGTTTCTTTTGGGGTAAGAAAGTACCTGGAGTATAGGCCTTTCCCTGTGTTGAGTAGGAACCTTCTACAGCTCTGAGAGCTAGAAGAGAGGAAACCTCTGCCTCAGGGCAAGATTTCTGAGATTGATGCAGGTGGAAAAGACTTGGCCTCCATTTTGGGTACCTCTGGATACTAAGGCCAGTCCCTGGCTTACTACTTGCAGGACCCACTTGTCTGAGGTAACAGACTTCCAGGCCTGAAAGTAGGAAGCCAGCCTGCCTCCTACTGGGATTGGGGAGTCGACCCGGGCTGACACCTCAGGGTGTCTGCTTGGCAGGAGCCTTAGACTGGGAGAAGGAAGCAGCTCTCCTCATCCTCCTCCTGCCCCTCCCTCAGAAAAAAACCCTTTGTGGGTAAGAAGAGGAGGCCTGGGCTTGGTAAAAAGGCCTGTGAAAAGGCCTGCCCCTGGACTGCTGCTTTTGAGGAGTGGCTTGCCTTTCCTTGGCCTGTGCACTCCTGTAAGTTGTCCTGTATTCGTCCATTTTCTTCATGTAAGCCTCTGTCTGCTCCCCAAACAGAGAGTTACCAACTACAGGAAGTTGGACTAGGTGTCTAGTGATAGGCTAGTACATCTGAGCCAAGCATGCCTCCTGAGAGACACAAATGTAGCCATGACTCTGGATGCCACATCGTTGGAGTCCACAGCAGTGTGAAACTGTACTTTGGATGCCTCAATTCTATCTGCAGCCACCTCCTCCAGCTCTTTGGCTAGCTGGGGAGGTCTGTTGAGCCAGTTTCAGAACCGTATCCCACCTGGACTTGGCTGTATAGGCCATATAATTTGCCTGCCTGATTCCCAAAGAGGATGCCAAGTATAGTTTTTGGCCATGGCATCAACTTTCCTGGAGTTCTTGTCTGGGGGTGTGAAGCCAAAAGAATGTTTGTCTGTGTCACAGGCTGCAGCCTGCACTACCCCACATGGCTGCAATGTGAATAAAATAACTCCACAGCTGAGCCTAATAACATATACCTCCTGTCCATTCTTTTATCTACAGGAGGTAAAGAGTTAGGAATTTGTAGAATATTTTGTGTCGGTTTCCCCAAGGACTTATGAAGAGGGATAGACAACCTTTTGTACTCTGGGATGTCCATCATCTCCACAAAATCACGCTCTTCTTCCTCCTCAGCAGCTTCAACCACAGGGAGCTGGAGGGTTTGGGCCACCTTCTTGTAAAACAAGAAGTGTGAAGGGGACTCAGAGAGCCTGGGAGGAGAGATATCCAAGGGTCTGTCTGGGGAGATGCCCGGTTCAATGGGCACATCCAGAACCCCTTGGTCGTCATCATCGTCAGGATAATCTTCGTCTCCCTCACACTCCTCCTAGAAAGCATCCGGATCATAATCTGAAGGAGCCAGTTCCGACCAAACTGACCGCCTAACCGGCGGTACCGGTTCGGACAGAACCGGGTGAAACAACTGGACAATACTAATCGCTCTGGCTATCTCATCAGTGGTTGGAGTATGCGGTACTGGATCCGAACCAGCAGACTTTCGTTTCTTTTTTGACGGAACCGAACCCTCAGAGTCAGCTCTCTTTTTGCCCGAGAAGGTATCGGCCAGGTTAGTAGGCACCTCCTCAGGTTCGGCCGCAACCGAACCGGGCTGGCCATCCGGATCCATGGATTTCTCGGCCTCCCTTTCCCTCAACCTACTCAGTCTTTTTTCTACAGTGGTTTTGGGAAAGTTTTTGCAAATTTGGCAGTCTGACTGGAGGTGGTCAAACTCCAAACAATAAACACAGATGAGGTGGGGCTCGGCCTTGGCAAAGGCCTCCCCACACTCAGTACAGTGTTGAAACCCAGTGGGACCAGTTTTCTTTTTTGGTTTCTCAGACACGGCCAACCTACCAAAATTACCCTACAGAAGCTTTCAAGCCAGGTAATACGAACTGATTGGTAACAACCATGTCACGGGTTTGGAAAAGAACAGAGAAAAAGCCCGTTTTCCATTCTCCGGAGCGACTTCACTGTTAGGCGGAGTAAAGAATCTGACGGTTACACTGGGAAGTACCACAGACAGAAGTTTCAAAACTGAGCTCAAGCTCAACGTTCCAAGCTTCTGCATGGAGTTAACTCTTTCCTCTCCAGGGCAGTTCAAGTGCTGGGGCTAACTGCATTATGTCTGAATACAGCAAGACTTCATGTTGTTTGAACATGGACGAAAATCCCAAATCTGTCAGAGTCAAAGCCGCACCCCTTCCACCCCACACAGATCGCAGCCCCACACAACTATGTGGAAGGCCATCTTTCCCAAACTACCCATCACTACCATTAATGTGGTCCTGGGTAACGGGTGGATAATCTGTAACTTCATGAAAGGCTGGTGATGGGGCTGCAGGGGCCGCCATCAGAGTGGGGTAACTAGGGATCGAGGAGCAGATAAAGCAGGATAAAAAAAAGCAGCTGTTCAACATTAAACATCTGAATTATCCTGCTAACAGAGTATCTGCATTTGTTGCTCAATATTTTATAGGAAGTCTGAGCAAGCTGGGTGAATTCATCTTATGTAATAATAACTCATGTCAGGGTGGAACAAAATCAAGTGAGTTATAACCTGATGAGAAGCAATAAGCTGTGCTCCAGCAGGCTGCATCTCCATACAGGGCCTGCAGGAGAAGAGCCACAGACAAAGCTACTGCTTCGTGATCCCTGAAGGGCATAATCTGGCAATAAAGGCAGTCTACTGCTAAATTCAGAGTCAGTAATTATTTGACTTGGAACAAACTGCTGCAGAGATAAAAAATACACTGAACAATACAAGCAATAAAATCAATCATTACAACTGTACTTTGTAGTAATACTTTTTAAGACTAATCTTAAAAGGTATAAAACATAGAAACACAGAATAAGGACTGAAAAAGACAATTAGTATATCAAGTCTGTCCTGATGCTCTACAATGTATTACGTAAGGAAGAATCCATGGTCAGGTATGCAGCAGTACGGTAATAACTGAACAACCTGGGTGGGTTGCACCACGAGCCTTCAGCCATACAGGATGTGAGGTTATTACAGCACTGACAGACATCCAGAGGGATCATTACACTTGAAACATTCATAAAATGGTCAAAATGTTATAATCTGCATTAGACTTCCTCTCAAGTGTTTCCTGCCTCCTATCACCCTCGAGGTCCTAATAACCCTCTTTAAGATGTCTCCGTATGTTCTGAACCCTGCAATAGTCCCAGCATTGACCACATTTCTGGGTAAACTACTCCACCCACCTCCCAATCAGTGAAAAAATGCTTCCTATTGTCCTTTCTGAATCTTCAGTGCATGATTCTATGGGGGCTGAGTGGGGTGACAGCAACGCTGCAACTCTGCTCCTTCCCCACTTCACTACCTCACCAGGACTGGTGGGGAGTTCCCATCAAGCCACCTGGAGCTCCAGCCAGTTGGGATCATTGTGGGAGGGACTCAATGGCTGCAAGCCATTTTTTTAACTGCATCCACTCCAACCACCTGTATAAGAGGTGGTTGGTGTCTTTCCCACACACAGTCTTCTGTGCCAGATGATTCCAGCAGGGTCAAGAGATGTGAGAGCCATGTTGCAACTCTGCTTTATCCCCCACCCACCCTCACCAACTGACTCACAGGAACTGGGATTCCCCTCAAGCCAGTGGGAGCTCCAGCCAATCTGTATCTTCATGGGATCTCCCTGCCTATAAACTCAGCCACACCTGCAGCAGTCCAAAATGCACAGCCGATTCTGCCAACCACTGTATCCTAGGAGATAGGTATTCTGTGGCTAAATGTCAAATGACTCCTTCTGTTGCTGCTCATGCTAGAGATTGCCCTATTCTGCTGAGTGTACTCTGAAGCTGCAGGCATCACACAACTGTGACTTTCACTGTATGCATTTCCCAGTTTGCTCCATACAATGATGATGATACAAACATACGAAATTTGCCAGCAGATAAAGGCCTAGAGGTCTATCAAGTCTGCTTGAATGTGCAGCTAGCACCCTTTATTCTGCAGCTGCCCCTCCCTTCCACCCTTCCCCTTCATTAACCCCCCCATGTCCTGTCCCATCCTCGTTTGAAGCAGTCCACTGTTCTACTGCATACCACTTCAGCAGGTAATGCATTCCACCCAGCCACCACCCTCTCTGTAAAAAAGTGTCTCCTCATCTCCCTCCTGAACCTTCCTTGTTCCAGTTCTCATATCATGGCCCCTGGTGGCCTCCTCCCTTACTGTGAACAGCCCTCTGTACCCATCTTGTTTATTCCTTTCATGTATTTAAAGGTTTCAATCATGTCACCCCTGTCTCTCCTCTCCTCCAGTGAGTACATGTTCAACTCCTTCGACCTCCTCTTGTATGATAAGTCCCCCAGCCCCTTGATCATCTTTGTCGCTCTGCGCTGCACCCCCTCCAGTAACTTAATGTCCCTCTTCAGATACGGATGATGCTTAAACCCTGTAATCT
This sequence comes from Neoceratodus forsteri, assembly GCA_016271365.2. Classification (NCBI taxonomy): domain Eukaryota; kingdom Metazoa; phylum Chordata; order Ceratodontiformes; family Ceratodontidae; genus Neoceratodus; species Neoceratodus forsteri. The sequence goes on along the minus strand of CM057450.1, from coordinate 178,655,490 downwards.
GAGACATGTCAATGCATATATTTCAAGGGTGCTTCCTATACTGGTGATGCCTCCACACCTGTAGTCGAGACATATGAATGTATGTGCTTCCTTGCTTAACACTAAGTTGGTGGAGCTCACGTACCAAGTCACTGCCTGTGGTACAAAGGCTTTGATAATGGCTCGGTCCTTCCAGCAAAAATGTTTTCCTTATTAACTCTGTATATTTCTTTTTGCTATGCCCTGGTTGGTGTCAGTAATTATACTGCACTTCAGGTATCCCCAAGAGATCTAACTTTGACTCTGGATACGTCTTCCCTATGTAGAGGAACTGTTACTAATCCACTTGTATTCCATCAATTGTGAAGGCAGGTTTTCCATCACTCATTCTAGATCCCTCCCACCTGGTTTTACTGAATGAGTTTTTAGAGTTCAGGGATGTATGTTTTAACTTGGTTAATGCTAATACAGCTTGTATCAGGACCACTGCATTCCCAATGTCTAACAGTATGACGTCTTGGAGGTACCCCAGATGTGTTTAGTCCTTTCTTCTGCTTCTTTTATCTGGGACAGTCCACCCCATCCTAAGAAATGGCAAGGTGAAGAGGCTGGGGTACAGTGGGGGAACTGATAAAGGGCCGTGAGTGGTAAAACCATCACTTGCGATACTGGTGACCCGGGTTTAGAAACAAGTCAGGTTCATTAAACCCGTTTCCAAACTTGGGTCGCCAGTGTGGCAGAAGGTAAGGCACTTGGTACTACAGAACTCCATGCCACTGGGCAATGTGTTATGACGACATATAAGCAATTAGCAAGTAATTAAGCAAAATCTCTTTCAAAAACATTTGCACCAGTGCTCTCTTGTTAGTTTTTTGGCTTCCCCCCTGAAAATGTGTGTGTGTGTGTGGGGGGGGGGTTGCTGAAAACAATTCCTTTGGCTGATACCCTCATTATAACAGTCCCAATTTCAGCTTGGCATACAGCCAGTCCCGATAATAACAGTTTATACAGTATTTAGTAACATTTGCACACACATTAGCCACTCAGTGAACTGACAGCCCCACCCCCCATATAAAATCTCACTCCCAGCCCTTTTAGTCTCTTGCAAAGGATGAGACATTAGCTAGGAAGTTTATCTGACAAGGGCTTACAGTCACTGACAAACACTTGCTTCTACCTGGTTTGTGGGTGGGAAGTGATGCTTGCTTGTATTCTCTCCCTCGATGGTCCGATCCTGTGTAGATGTTTGGAGCAAGTGGGAGTCTTGTTCCTGAATGAGTTGTTGCATCGTGATTTCAAGGCATGGTAGACGTCATAGGATTCTGAATGTTGTCTTTCTCCTGGTGTCCTGTAATTTTTACTTGACGCATAAAAACGTGTTGCTTACAGGTGGCATCATGATGACATTAGGTTCTGAAATACCGTATTGATGGTATTGTTGTTCAGACATACAGGGGTTGACAAAACCCACAGCCCGACGTCCAGGGCTACCAGTTAAATTGCAGGGACAAGACCCTTTATCTAAGCGTGGAGGTGGGTGTGCAATATACCTAAGGGACATCTATAGGGTTTTGTCCTGCCACTGCCCAATTTGGGTGATCATATGCAAGTACTAGCAATAAAAGTGCTCGACGCTCATAATAAAACCCTTACAGTCATGTGTATCTACATTCCACCTAGGCATAAGTCCACTGGCTTTGATGCATTAATGGAGTACTTAGAATCGTTGAGTCACAACACTGAAACAATATTCCTCGGGGACTTTAATACCAATTGGCTTTCCCCTGGGGCCAAGGCCATTAACGATGCACTCAGCAATCCACCTCATGCAACTGGTCGACACGCCAACTAGGACTAACTACACTACGGATACCAGCATCTTGCTGGACTGGGTACTGTAATTGCCCCGGCCATTTATCGGGGATCACTGTTCTCCCTGACGCTCTCAGTGACCACTCGTCTGTCCTGTTTCAGTGGTCCAATAACTACATCAAGCCCCCTGCAAGAACAATCACTAACAGGGTTCTTATACGTGGTCACCTTGAATCACTAAAAGCGGACCTTCATCAGCAAGATTGGTCTCCAGTCTACAACTCCTGCAATGTCGACTCTGCTTTCCACCACTTTAGCAAAATTTGTGATTGGCACACCCCACTGAAAACATGGAAAGTCAAAGACCATTGCAACCCTTGGTTCTCCCCTGACCTGCTTGACTTACTGAGCTCAAGGGACCGCCTATGGCAGAGGGCTTGGGCCTCCGGTAAGCAGGCCGACTCGTAAAGCTATAAGAAAGTACAGAACGACTGCACTCGCGTAATACGTGCAGCAAAAAAAATCAGCACTATAAGAAAGCCCTCTCCAACATATGGAGTGATGGCAGAAAACTGGAACAACTTAAAGAAAGCAACAGGAAAAAAATGCAAATCTGTTCCCACCATGCTCAATATCGACAGTGTACCCTCCCTGGATCCTAGAACAATTGCAAACTCGTTCAACAATGCCTTTAAGGACTTGAGTGGGGTACTTCCCCTGGATTTATTCTGCCAGTGCTGCTCTGCTGATATTAAAGAGAATGTGGTCCTGGCCCCCTCCCACCCCCATTCTATTTTAAAACCCTCACAGCCAAGGAAGCTCAAAAATACCTCCAAAAGGTTCTGGGTAAATCAAGGTACAGCAGCGATACCCTGGACCTGATATTTGTTGAAATGACCCTGGACAAAATACTGGCCTCACTCACCCATATTCTCAATGTCTCACTCAGGTACTCTCACTTCCCCGAAAAGTGGAAGTCCGCGATTGTGACACCAATTTTTAAGAGTGGAGATCGGGCACTTAGTGGGAACTACCATCCGATCTCAATTCTACCACCTCTCACAAAAGCACTTGAAAGAATAGTAGCAGATCAGCTTGGTGAATACCTGGAAAAGCATCAGCTACAATGCCTGCAGCAACATGGGTTTAGAAAGCGTCACAGCACCACAACAGTACTGCTTGAATTTACTGGTTGCACACACAATTCCCTCGACTAAGGTCTACTTGTCGGTGCAGCCTACACTGACTTATCTAAAGCGTTTGACATGGTGAACCATTCTCTACTGATCAAACAGCTTGAGGTCACTGGTCTCTCTCCTGACGCTGTGGCTTGGTTCACTAGCTACCTGCTGAACCGGACACAAGTTAAGACTGGCAATACCCTATCTGATAGTAGGTCAGTCAACTCAGGAGTTCCACAAAGGTCCGTTCTGGGTCCACTCTTATTTAGCATTTTCTAAACCAACTACCACACGCCTGCCACTGTCAACTACCGTTATATGCAGCTGACGCTGTTCTATTCAAAAATGACCCAAACCCCCTCACTCTCGAATGCAAGCTCCAGAGCAGCTTCTCAGCTGTCAAAAGTTGGTTTAAAGATCTGACACTTGTGATGAACTATACCAAGATGAAAATAATGATGTTCTCCACTGCCCCAAACCAGTATACAACTCACCCTCTTCTCATCACTAATGAGGTCGGCGCTCCTCTGGAGCTTGTGCAACATTTCAAATATTTGGGGGGTTACGTTGGTCAGCACAATGTCTTTCAACCTCCACATCGACAAAGCCACTAAGGCAGTTAATATACAGATTGGGCTACTGCACTGGCACAAGCACAGTTTAACTCCAGAGGCCTTTAAACTAGCTGTGCACAGTTCCCTGGTGACACTCACTGACTATGGGTTGGTAATTTATGGATCAGCCACAGACACTGTCCTTCGCCGCATAAAAGTAGCTTTAAACAAAGCCTGTCGGCTTGTCACGGGAGCCACCCGGCTGACTCATACGTGTGACCTGTATGCCCAGACTAACTGGCTACAGTTCTCAGGCAGACTTCTGTACCAATCATGTTTATTGGTGGAAAAAAGTTAGTCTAGGTTTGATGCCCACAGAGGTACAGAATCTTCTCAACCACAATGATAACCGTTGCTGCACTCACAGTTCAGATAGCTGAATATTTAAAATTCCCCACTGTCGCACCTCCTTGGGTCAAAGGTCTTTTGCCTATCGCGCCCCAGAATGGCTGAACTCTCTACACACTGACAGCACATCTTTAACTTCGATCGGTCCATTTAAAAGAAAACTGAGACAACAGTTAACTGCGAATGCCAGATGTGACTGCTGCCAATAACAAACTTCACAATCTACTGCAGTTTTGTTCCTGCCCCTACAGAGCCTGGCATTTAACATGTATGCTCTTATTCACCTCCGGTTCCGCTACTTCGAGTACTCAGTTTTTGCCTGCAATCCTCCTACACCTTACCCTTGACCCCCTATCCCCAACCCCCCCAATTAACTCATCCCCACCCATACCCACATACTGGCCCAGTAACCTGTGCCCTTCCCTCAGCCTACCCAAGCTGGCCAAGTAACCTGTGCCCTCCCCTCTGCCTTCTCCCCTATTCTTTTGATAATGAAGCCCAATGGGTTTATGTTTATATTTCCCTCCATCTATAGCTCCTGTCTGTCATCTTGTCTCACAACCTTGTATGGTGTCTAAGTTTTTCACAGTTGACTTGGGATAGTTGTACATGGCCTACGATTGTGATTTTTTACTAGTTATAACCATTCTTGTTCAACTGTGTTGCTATTTGCTGTCCCCAATCTGTACAATCTCTCAGTGTTTGATTATTCTCTGACGTGGAACCTATGTAGTGAACTTGTCCTCAAAGGTGTTAATCCGAGATTTTAATAAATAAATAAAATGTACTAGTTGTCCCCAGGCTAGTACTGCTTTTGAGAATCTCACCTTAATTTCTGTTGCAGTACCAGCTTTGCCAGTAGGGTGTCCACTCCTTTAGCTGTCCCGATGGTTATCTGACCCACTGAAGCAACAGTCATGTGATCCCAATTATAGATCAAGCACCTACTAGATGGGAGCAAGCAGCGTCTGTGAGGGAACGGAGGAGGAGGCAGTCACCAGAGTGGCAGACTTGGGAACAAATCAGCGAACAAGGCTTGCACAGTAAGTGAAGGCCTTTGGCCGTGGCAGTGATTTCATGGGTATATTAGAGAAGTGCATCTCACTCAGTCCCTCATTCACTGTCTGGCTTTGTCAGAGAAGGGATGTTTATGTGCATCTGTGCATCAGCCATTGTTCACTGCAGTTGGTCCGGTCATCATATTTCAGTAATAAGGGACCAAGAACACCACATTGTTGTCTGACGATTACTTACTTTTGCTGCCTGTGTGTAAAAAAAAAATAAATATATATATATATATATATATATATATATATATAAACTTTGGACCTTAGCAGCAGCATTTGACTAAGGAGGGAGGGTGTGAGTGAAGAGCAGGGAGGGAAGGGGAGGGGAAGGGCAGGAGCCGTGGCGAGCAGCGGAGGCAGTGTGGCAGAGTGGAGAATTCATTTAGCTGCAGACGTCAAGTGCAGAGTGCTGAATATTTGATACATCTTCCTGCCAATTACCAAAGTGCACAATTAATATGCACAATCATTCTAAAAGATACTAAAAGAACTAAGGAGTGTACTAGTCTGTAGGCAGGGTAAATATTTAAACAAGGGCAACAGGTTGGGCTTTTTGTGATCCCTAACAGAATTGGGCATAAATAAGGTAGCAAAGTTTGCTCATGCTGTGTGCATGACAGTAATGTGTATGAACAACAACAAAAACTGGCTAAACAATAACTAATGAGGACTGTGGAAGGCACGTCAAAACAGGTCATGACTATTTTGATTAAAGCTGTGCCACCAGAACAGTCTCATGCACAAGGCGTGTTTACAGCAATAATCAAAGCACTGGAATCCATGAATCTTTCTTTTGTCGCCCTCAGTGATGAGAGCAAGCCTGGGCCGGTGCTCATTTCAGCATACTTGGATGGAGCCAGTGTTATGATGGGTCATACAGGTGGAACCATAGCAAAAATAAAAGAGCATGTTCCAACTGTTATACCTGTGCGTTGTGTGGCTCATAAACTGGAGTTGGCAGTCCTTGACGCCATGAAAAAAATCCTTTTGTTAATAAAGTTGAAAACACTCAAAGGAATTTTTAAATTCTACCACTACAGTGCTAAGAAACTAAGGAAGCTGCAGGAAACGGCCCATGTCATCGACACAGATCTGGCACATTTCAGTGCAATAAAGCAGGTTTGTTGGGCTTACAAGTAAGACATGTTCTGTTCACACTGTCCAAGTCAATCTGCCCACAGTAGTTCAGCATCTCAAACATGTCTCTTAACTCTGCTGGTGATGATGGAAGTAAAGCAAAGGCACTTCTGAGATGTCCAGCGTGCACAATTTGTCAAATCTCTGTTCATACTACAGGATTTCTTGCCCATTCTAAAACATCTGTCACTTGCATTTCGAAAAGATGACCTGCTTTTATTGGAAGTCCCACAACTCAGACATGCATTCTACAGTTAATGGAGTTAAAAGCAAAGCCTAGAAAATTCACGACATCCTTTCTGAAACAATACATTCATGAAGAGGAATGCATAGATTATATTGTTTCAGAGTGTGGGGAGGAAAGGACTGTTCTGTTTACCTTCTGAGGCAAATGTTCTGAAATAAATTTTACCACTGATTCACAACTTCACAGTTTAACAGGTGCAGCAACAGCATATATTGATAAGAGATTTCAGAACTTCTTAGAGGAGCCACTGAAATGGTTCAGGTGTTTAGATTTTTAAAATTGTGAACTGCCCTGAGAAGAACTAGCTGAACTTGGGACACATAACTTATCTAACTTGTTAGAATACTTTCACAAGTTTTTCACAGAAGAGCAAATAAGCTGTATGAAATGGAATATGCTGCATTAAAAGCACTACTAAAAACTGCAGGTGATAAACCATATCTGCTAGTCTATTCAAGACTGCTGAGAGAGAGATAGGCCCAACTTGCTTACGTCATTGACCGCATAGAAATCCTAATGGCTATGAGTGTGTCCACTGCAAAATGTGAATGTGTTTTCTATTCAAAATCTTATGAAAAGCAAAGTAAGAACAAGACTGGCTGATGAAACACTCCAGTCACTTCTGCAAATCGCATTGGAAGGTCCTGATTTAGAAAGCTTTGATCCAGATCCTGCTATTGACCACTGGCTCCTGTCTGGTCCTGGCACACGTCATGTTCAAGGCCATGCTGCTGCAGGTGGTGATGCCCCTTTTTCAAGTGCTCCGGCTGACACTTTCGCTGATAGTTCTTCTCTGCCTCACTATTCTAACTGATGTTGTGGGTGGTTGTAACTGTGTGTGTGTGTCACACTGCACTTCTGGTTTAGTTCTATCTCACTAACTCATCATAAAGACCACGACTGGTTCTGTCTGAGCTAGAACAAAGAATTATACGTTTCAGAGTGTAGTTTATATAGTAGTATTTACCCCTTCCCCCCCAAAGTACATACAAACACTTTGTTCTTTACTTTTACCGAAGTTCTTAAAAATATTCCCCTTTTTAACCGGAATACCAGCTACAGCACGAGGACTACTACTTTTAGTCAAGCCACTTGTCCTTGGACTAGCAGTAAATTTTAAGATTTGTCGATCCCTGCAGACATACCATATCTCTTGATAGCATGAGATATTAAGAACACCATAGTTCTTTTAATGGCACTGTTGTATGTTAAGCAATACCACAACTCTCTTGAGAAATGTTCAAATTTTTGTACAGTACATTTTATATAGGAAACATTTTTCATCTCCTATCATCAGACACAAAGACTGCTAAGCTGAATTTTCCTTACATTTCAGCTAGGAACATTTGATGAGCATGTTTTTGCATATCCTGAAAGAATCAGAAGCTTAGCAGAAAAACAACCATATGGTAATTTCAACCATAAAATGACAGGTTGACTTTAACAAGAAATAGCAAACCAGGGCGATAGTTAAAGTTCAAATTAAACTTGACCTGAAAATACATGACCCTATGCTGCCCACAGAAGGCAAACAGGAACTCCATCTTGAATGTCTTGTGCCTGCCAAGCCTGTTCAAGAGGTTCATGTCCAGAGTCAGGCAAAAAAAAACCCAAAAAACCATGCATCCATAATTGCCTGGACTCAGCCTAGAAATATTCCTGGAGTCATCCACTAAGATTGGGCCACATAACTTCATAGCAAAACACAGGGAAAGGAGCTGTAGTGTGTCTTGGGGGCTCATCTGAGCTGGAATCGTCCACGACTGTTGCTGCTTGTGGAGGGGGTCGTATCAGCAGTCTCAGGGACCGGCGGGACCAGGAGGAAACCGGAGAAAAGGAGCTGCACTGTAGGACAAGCACTCGGCTCCAGGGAGGCATCGTTGGTGCGCCAATCAGCAGGGCTCCGGGTGGATGCAATCAGCTGTGAGGCAGCCGACTCGAGTGTGCAACTGGGTCTTAAAAGGCAGAGCCCAGTCACAGGGAGAGCAGACACACAGGGGAAAGGAGCTGCAGTGCATCTCAGGGGCTCATCTGAGCCAGAACCGTCTACGGTCATTGCCACTTGCGGAGGGGGCTGTACTGGTGACTTTGAGGACCGAAGGAGGGACCAGGAGGAAACCGGAGGAAAACAGCCGCGCTGAAGGACAAGTGCTCTGCTCCAGGTAGGCATCATTGGCGCACCAATCGGCAGGACTCCAGGAGGAGCCAATCTGACCAATGACTGGCCTTAAAAGGCAGAGCCCAGTTGCAGGGAGATCAGACGCACAGGGAAAGGAGCTGTAGTTTCTCCCCCCCATCCGCCCCTCACCACCTCCTTTATTAAATAGAGGTAAGCCACTCCCGGTGGTGAACAGGGCCCATTAGAAGGGGAGGAGGAGGAGGAGCTCATTAGAAGGACAGGTCCCTGGGTGACCGGGAAGGTAGGGATACATCCAGCTGAAAGGGGGCAGCTACTGGACTAAGGTACTGTGACTTTTCAATTTTTGGTGGTTCTGTTATAAGGTTGGGGGCACTGTGACAGGATTTGACACTTGGGGGGGTGTGGAAGCTGTTTGGGTTCTGTATTCTAAGGGGAACCTAAAGTGACTGATGCATGACAACTGGTGGGCTTTGTAACTGTTGTGTTAGGGGGTAACTCAATTGTAGAAGATACGTGATTGAGGGGTACTAAGGTCTATGATCTTGGCAAGAGGCAGGGCAGAGGTTTGTTAGGGACGCACTAGATAAGGATCACATTCTTGGGGGTATTTAAGGAATTAAGAGGACGCCAAGGGGAGAAAAGGCAGGTAGGGAAGGACTCACCAGGGGTGGATGTGGACAGCAGGGGGGTACAGGGAGCTGCAGGATGTTAGAGGGGCCTACAGAAGTAGAACAGTTTGCTGAAATGGATGTGGGGTGGCAGTCTGGATGAATGTATTGTGGAAGTTGGAGGGTGCCTGATCTGTGACAGGCTGAGGAGACTCGAGGATGAAGTGCAGTGGCTTAGTAGAGAGTTGAGGCAGTTCGGGGGAGGGTTGCTGGGACAGGGAGCAACAGGAGGACACCGTGTGAGTGGAACAATGGTCCGGGGATGGGATGGGATGGGATGGGGAAGAGGGTTGGGGGCAACACAAATGGGTGGCCAAGCACGGGTATAGGGACAGGGGGAATCCACACCCAACATGGCGGGGGTAGGAAGGGGATCCACACCCAGCACAGCAATGAGGACAGGTAATAGGTTTGTGGTGCTGGCAACACTGGAGGAGGAGGGAGGTGAGGAATTCCAGGAGGGGTTGGTAAGGGAAGCAGGAAGATGGCACGGGACAGGAATCTGCCGGGAGTAGTAAGGGGGAGGGGCAAGCTGGAAGGATGGAGGAAGAGAGGGTAAATGGGGGGAGAGAGGCTAGAGAGGGAATAGGAGAGACCTGGGGAGGGGGAGCACAGGTAGAAGGGAAGGGGGATGAGCGTAAGCAGCATTGAGGGGAAGTGGAAATAGGTCTGGGGTGGCGGGGGGATCCACTGGAGAGAAGAGGAGAGTTTCAGCTGAGGCAGAATCTAGCAGTAGTCACCAAGGTGAAAGGATGAAGGGGGAATGAGGGTTGGAGAGGGAGGCGTATTAGTGCTGGGGGATTCAACACTGAAAGGGATGAGATGGCAGCAAGGGAGAACAACATAGTCGCATCTGGGTGGAGTCCATACTTGGCTTAACTGCAGGCAGGGTGGGGCAGTCAATTCTTAAGTGTGCTATGAAGGGGTAGGAGGAAACTGCATCTCGTGGTGCACGTGGGTACAAATGACCTAAAAGGGGAGACAACGGAAGTAGTGAGGGAAGAGGTTTGAGGATCTGGGCAAACTGTGTGGGAACTGGGGAATCAGTGGCCTTCTCAGAGGTACTCCCAGTACCCTGATGCCATGGTGAGGAAAGTAAGGATTGGGGAGTTCAACACCTGGTTGAGGCAACAGTGTCATTCCAGGCGATACGGGTTGGTAGGGGGGCTGGGACAGACTCTGGGACAACAATGAACTTTATGCAGGGGATAGGCTACATTTGAGTAAGGAGGAAAAGGAAGTATTAAAGCAGAAGGTAGGGGAATACATAGCTACAAAGGTGGATTTAAACTAGGTAGGGGGTGGCAAGTGGACAGATGGTAGGCATGGATCCCAAAGAGGGATGCCAAACTTAACTTACCCCACAAGCTAGCAAGGAGGTACTTGGAGCAGCGGCACAAGGGGGGGGGATTAAGAGGAGGGTATCCCAGAGAGAGGAGGGGTCAGGGTCAGGTTGGAGGGTGGTCTCACTGAATGCGAGAAGCCTTGGTAATAACTTGGCAGAATTACAGGCATTCTTGGCAATAGGGAAGGTGGACATTGAGGCCACCATGGAAACATGAGCCACCCAGTACCAGGAATGGGATTTGACGGTCCCAGGTTATATGATTTTTAGGAAGGACAGGGCTAAGGTAAAAGGGTGTGTGTGGCAATATATGGATGGGAGGGGATAATGTGCATAGGGGAGGAAAGCAGAACTGAGGCCCTATGGATGTAGTGCCAAGTCTGAAAGAGCTGGACATTAAGGATGGAGGTGGTGTACAGGCCACCAGCCCAATGGGATGACCTGCATAGGGAGTTAGCTGAGCAAATCAGAAGGGTCGGTAGGAAAGGGAGCACTGTGGTGGTGGGGGACTTCAACCTTCAGGGGTCGAGTGGAGTATCCAAACCACCACAAGTGCAAAGGAGCAGACCATATTAGAGGCATTCCAGGACAGCTTCCTGGTGGAGTTAGTCTAGGAGCCAACTAGATAGGACAGGACTCTAGACCTAGTCCTGTTAAATGGAGAGGCTGTAAGGGATCTGGAGATGGAGGACCCTCTGGTTGGGAGTGACCACTATATGGTATGGTTCACGTTCAATATGGGCAGGGAATCAGGAGGTGTAAGTACCAGGGTGATTGAATTTACAGGGGTGGATTTTAAAAGGATCTGGGATATTATGGATAGGCATCTGGCAGGTATTCGACTATGCATGGATATTAGCTAGAGATGGGATATCATTAAGAAAGGACTGGTGAAGGCTACTGTGACGTACAAAAACAAGGAGTAAGAAGGGGAGGACAAAAAAACCAGCTGGCTGACGCTGGAGGTCACAGAGGGGGTGAGGGGCAAAAAAAGGGCATTTAGGAGACAAGAAAGTGGGAAGGAGGACAACAGGGAGATGTATATGAAGAAATCCAGGGAGGTTACCAGGCTGGTCAGAGCAGCCAAGGCTTTCCAGGGAGCCGAGACTGGCGCAGGGCATTAAGAACAGAGAGAAGGACTTCTTGAGATACATCAGTGAAAGGCGGAAAAACAAAGATCAGATAGTTAGGATAAAGAATCATGGGGGCTAGGTGGAGAAGGGGGAGGACCAGGTAGAGGCACTAAATGATTACTTCTACTCTGTGTTCACAAAGGAGAAAGGGGGTCAGGCACCACCTGGGAGAGGAGGAGTGGGCAGGGGGAAAGTGACCGTTACAGGGATCACAGAGGATAGGGTGCTGAAAGGATTGAGGGCACCGAGGGGGGATAAGACACAGAGTCTGGACGGCATTCACCCTAGGATACTTAAGGAACTGAGATCCTGGCAGGACTGTTGACTGACCTGTTCAATACCTCCTTGGACACAGAATGAGTACCACTGGATTGGAAGACGGCCCATGTAGTGCCCATTCACAAAAGTGGACCCAAGGACAAACCAAGCAACTACCAACCAGTGAGCCTCACATCAATTGTGGGAAAACTGATGGAGACCATCCTAAAAGAGAGGCTGGTGACCTTTTTGGAGTACAGTGGTCTCCAGGATGGTCAGCAGCACAGCTTTGTCTCTGGAAGATCCTGCCAGACAAACCTGAGAAGAGTACTACAAATGGGTGACAAGGGAACTGGACAAGGGCACATGCGGTGGATGTCCTGTATTTGGATTTCAGCAAGGCCTGTGATTCCGTGCCACATAGAAGGTGGGTGGGGGGGGGGAGAGGAATATATAGGAGTGGGAACAAAGATGGTGAACTGGAGCACCAATTGGCTGAAGGGTAGGCAGAAAAGGGCTGTGGTGGTGGTGGGGACTCTCATCTCCGAGGGGTGTGACGAGCATGGTGCCACAGGAATCAGTGATGGGACCAGTGTTCTGGATTTTCATTGCTGCTATCTTCCACAGGGTCCAGAATAAGATCAGCCTCTTTGCAGACAACACAAAGATGGGATTGGTGGTAGATGACATCAAAGGATGAAGGGGGCTGCAGGAGCATCTGATCGAGCAATAGGAGTGGTCAGAGGCATGGCAGTTGGGATTTTAATGCCAAAAAGTGCAAGGCATTGCACTTCGGGGCAAAGAACCAGGAGAGGAGCTATCAACTGGGGGGGGGACCAGCTGGAATGCACAGAGGAAAAGGATCTAGGGGTGCTCATAACGGGGAGTATCAACAACTTGGCTCAGTGCAGGAAGGTGGCAGCAAAAGCCAATAGGATGCTGGGGTGCATAGCAAGAATAATCTCCTCTAGAAATAGGGAGGTGATACTGTCCCTCTACAGGTCGCTGGTCAGGCCACACCTGGAATACTGTGTGCAGTTCTGGCGCCCATTCCTGAAGAAGGATATCAAATTGTTGGAGGGTGTACAGCGTAGGGTGACAAAGATGATCCAGGGACTAGAGGGATACTCCTATGAGGAGAGGCTGGACGAGCTGAACATGTATTCCCTGGTGGAGAGAAGGGATAGGGAGAACATGATCGAAACCTTTAAATACCTAAAGGGGATAAACGAGACTAGTATAGAAGGGATTTTCCAGATCAGAAGGGGAGGATCACGAGGGGCACCAGCTGAGACTGGGGAGGAGGGGAATTCAGGAGGGAAACCAGGAGACAGTATTTCACAGAGGGGGTAGTGGACAAGTGGAATACTCTGCCTGAGGAGGTAGTAGCCTGTTGCATGGTGAATGGCTTTACGAGGGATGGGACAGAGCGGGGGGTAAATGGAGGGGAGGGGTGGTGGGCAGCTGCAAGGTGAGGGGCTAACTGCACAACTGAGCAGACTCGATAGACCATGAGGCCTGTATCTGCGCTGGTATTTTTGTATGTTCATAAAAAGCCACCTATTCTGCCTGTGCCTCTATGACTTCTTTCAGCCCAGGTACCTCTTTTATTAGGGGACTTAAATCCAGTAGGATCCCTTACTTCTCTGGCTAATTGACACTTCTGAGAGTCTCAAAAGGTCCACCCCATGTCTGCCTAGGGTGTCCAAAAAAACACATTTCTCGGGCTGGACTAGGAGTTTACTGCTGCACAGTTACCAACCGCTGTCCCTTCTTATCCAGAATGTCCTTCAAAATACCATCCAGTTCTGCGACTGCATGAAGAATCTCCAGAGAAAGATACATTGTACAGTGGCATCTGAAAAGAACAGTTATCCACTGAAATAGTCAAGAGAATCTCCTCCATTGAGCCACATCATGGAACCATAAGCCGTTGGCATCAGGACCACCTGGAAATTTCAATATCAAATCAGACTTTATTTTTATAGCACCTCGTTGATGCCTACAGAATGCAGGCGACCTCAGTATGCCTCAGTTTCCCACTGGAGACCAGGCTGGAGGATCATCAGACAGACAGGGAGTGACATAACCAGGCCCAAACTAGGCACACAGGAAAGTATATGGAAACCAGAGTTTAAACAACATAGGGGCCATTACAGGAGAAACTGCATGCAAGAGCAGGCAGTATAGTCACCTATCAAGGTGACTAAACAAAGTAGCAGAAGATGGGAGGAACAGCTGTGGCTCAATAGAGAAGATTCTCTTGAAGACAGTACAGTTATATAAGAACTTACCCTAACAGTAGATCTTCAAGAGGATATCTTGCAGCAGGCCATACCCATGGAACTAAGCCGCCAAATGCCAGGACCACATGGAAACTTTTCTAACTAGCAGTCTATCAGGGGGCCGCCACTCTGACGTCATGCACTGATGTTGCCCTGTCCTATTAGAGTGGGCGGCCCCTGCACCCTCCTCAGTTCTCCCACCAGAAACCATAAGCAACCCATCTCCCACTGAGGAACCGAGGGGGAGCTGAAGGTTTCCGCCAAGGAAGTAATACAAGTAGAAAAGCAAAAGGGTCTCAAAAAAACAGACACAGGAGACCCACAGGTCCAGGGGGATGGAGGGTGGGATGGGATGGCCTGCTGCAAGAGATTATCTCGAAGATCTACCGTTACGGTAAGTTCTTATGTATCTGTACTATCTTGCTTCAAGCGCATCTCTTGCAACAGGCCACACCGTTGGAACAAGTCCCAAACAGTTCAGACATCAGAAAAAGCAATCTGGGTGGCTGGAAACCAAGAGCCTAAGAAAGTAGACCCTGTAGAACATGTGGGCCAAAACTGACCCTGCGCATAGAAGCAATGTCCAGATTGTAGTGCTTGGTAAAGGTGTGGACAGTATTCCATGTGGTAGCTGCACAGATCTCTGCAGCTGAAACATTCCAGAAACAGGCAAAAGAAGTGGTCATGCCTCTTGTGGCACGAACATGAGCAATGCCAGGAAGGTCCTTGTCATACTTCTTGCAGCAAAACATAATACAGCTGGCCAACCATTTGAAGAAGCATTGTTTAGAAACAGGAACACCCTCTTTGTCAGGGGCAAAAGAAACGCGTAACCGAGAAGATTTCCTACAGCTCCCTGTAATGTTCCCTGTAAGGTGAATATAGTAATGCAGAATTCTATGCACATCTAAGGTATGGAGCAATGCTTCCTCTGGACTGGCATGCTCTGAATAATAAACAGGCAGGTGGATGGACTGATTTAAAGTAAACTCAGACACCACCTTGGGAAGGAATTTAAGAGTTTGTCCACAAAGACACCCGATCTTTGTGGGAAACTAAATATGGAGCCTCATGCATAGAACCTGAAGGTCAGAAATCCTTCAAGCAGAAGTAACCAACTAAGAATAATGCTTTCCATGGCAAAAAGCATAGCTTGTATGTCGTGGCCAGCTAGTTTCTCTAAAACAAAATTCAGGTCCCAAGGTGGGACTGGATTGCAGGTAGGAGGCTTCAAGTAAAGGATGCCTCTCAGGAATGTACATGACAATTCCAGCTGTACCACCATACAGCCACCAACAAGCACATGGTAGGCAGAAATAGCAGACGTGCAGCTTAACAGAGGAGTACTTCAGACCAGAATCTGAAAGGGACAGCAAGTACTCCAGAATCTGGTTCACTGGACAAGTGAAGGAATCCAGATGATGCAAAGTCGCCCATATAGCAAAGTGTTTCTACTTCATGGAATAAGTGGCCCTGGTGAAGGGTTTCCTAGCCGACACCAGGACATCTGCCACCTTCTGGGACATCCCAAACCTAATCATGGCTATGTCTTCAGGAGCCAGGTGTGAAGATGCAGGACTTGAGGTTCAGATGGACCAGGGTGTACTCCTAGGACAGCAAGCCAGAGCACAGAGGTAGGGGCACTAGAGGTTCCACTGTCAGTTGCTTCGTAAAGGGAACCAGATCTGATGAGGATCATGGTAGCCCCTTCCATCTGGAGCTTGATCAGAACCCTCAAGCAGGGGAAAGCAAAAAAGAAACCTCCCATTCCAAGAGAAGGCCAATTCATCTTGCCAGAAAACTCCAGGCCCTGGAGCGAGCAAGCAGAAAAGCGGCAGTTTTGCATTGAGTGGGGATGCAAAAAGGTCCATCTCCAAACGATTCCACCGGTTGAGTAGGTCCTCCACTACTGAGATCAACAGCTCCTCCTAGTGCATCTCAGACTACAACCTGCTTAGCCTGTTTGCCAGGACGTTTTGGACACCTGGAACATGGATGGCTAATAGTTCTAGACCATGTTCTAGGGCCCAATATCAGACTGTCATTGCTTCCCGGAAGAGAGAATGTGAGTGAGTATCCCCTTGCTTAATGATGTAGTGTACTACGCTGATGGTGTCCATCTGCAGTAGCAGAAAGCCTGAGGACAGCTGCATCTGAAAGGCCTGCAAGGCATAAAGGACTGCCCGCGTATCCCCGGGATGTTGATGTGGAGGGAAGACTCCGCCCTGGACCACATCCCTTGAGTTTGGTGAGGCCGCAGATTAGTTCCCCACCCCAACCCTGAAGCATCTGTGGTGAGACTTTGCTGATGGGTAGGAATGAGAAAAGGAACCCCCTTTTAACAGACTGCAGGGTTCCATCAACCAAAGTAGAACCATTTTGACTGGACAGCAGACCAGGACCTGCTGTTCCAGGTCATCTGTGCACTAGTCCCATTGGACCTTCAGTGTCTCTGGCTAGAGGCACTGTGACTATAACTGCTACCATCAGGCCCAAGAGCCAGAGAACGGTTCTGGCTGAGACATATCTGCTGTTGTAAAGTAAATGGGCCTGAGCCATTAGACAGTCTGCCCTGTCCTGGGGCAAGAATGCCATACCTTGAGCCATGTCCAGGACCACTCCTATGTACTAGTGGCACTGACAGGGGTACAAGACTGATTTGACTGCATTGACTGTGATCCCCAGGTCCTGGAACAGGTGAGTGGTATGTTCCAGAGTCTGCAGCAGGTGCTTCCTGGACTGTGCTTTGAGAAGCCAGTTGTCCAGGCAGGGAAACACAGAGTCCCTCCCGCCTGAGGGCTGCTGCCACTACTGCCAAGCATTTGTTAAACACCGGAGGGGCAGAGGACAAGTCAAAAGGCAAGGCCTGGAACTGGAAGTGCGCTCCCTCAAACTGGAATCTGAGATGCTACCG
Organism: Neoceratodus forsteri; assembly: GCA_016271365.2. Classification (NCBI taxonomy): domain Eukaryota; kingdom Metazoa; phylum Chordata; order Ceratodontiformes; family Ceratodontidae; genus Neoceratodus; species Neoceratodus forsteri. The sequence goes on along the minus strand of CM057450.1, from coordinate 178,638,362 downwards.
ATAGGAGGCACATACCTTGATAAGCAGGTATGCATCTTGCATGTCGAGGGAGCATATCCAATCTCCCTGGTGCAGAAGAGGCAGCATTCCCTGAAGGGTGACCATCCAGAATTTCTTGTACTAAATGAAGAAATGTAGCTCTTAGAGGTCCAGGATGGGCCTCAGATCACCTCTACATTTGAGGATCAGGAAGAAATGGGAGTAGAACTCCCTGCGCCCTGATGAGTCTCTGGGATGGGTTCTATGGCCCTTTTGTGCAGCAAGATACAAATCTCTTCGTAGAGCACTGGAATGTGGTTGGGGGGGTGGGGTAAAAGGACTGAACCAGAGGCTTTTCTGAAGGCCACTCCAGGAGCTCCAGAGTGTGTCCATTTTCTATTAACTTCAAGACCCAGACATCACTGAAGATTTCCCTCCACTTGTCCAGGTGCAGGGAGAAGAAGCCTTTAACTACCACCTCCTGCAAGGCTGGAGGAGGGGGGCCATGCAAGGAGTCATGCTGAAGTAGCCCCTGCAGCCTGGGCTGCACCTCCTCCTCTGGGGGCTTTCCCAGTGGTGGAGGTAGAGGTAGGCAGGGCTGTGGTAGTTCTACATTTGCTCTGAGACTTGGTGCTGGGTTTGGGTTTATGGGCGGCATGCTGAAAGGGCACCTGCTGACTATTCTAGGTGGGTTGGTGTGGTACATAAGAGTGAACTGACTGCAGGGTATGACCAGAGGCCTGCAGGTTTGAAAGAATATCCTGCAGGTCTGCCCCGAACAGTTTATATCCCCTAAAGGGGGCATTCATGATGGACTGTTGCACATACTGGGCAAAGCCAGATGCCCTCAGCCAAGAATGTCGGTGCAGGCAAATGCCCGTCGTGGTCACCTGGGCCGAGGTGTCGACAGCATCACAGGTTGAACATAGAAGGTACTTACCGACATCAGCCCTGACTGAGTGCTCTGGAGCAACTGCTGCCTCAGGGGGTCATCTTGGAGTGCTCTTGCCGCATTTTTGGCCTGCGCCCAGAGTTGGTTCCGATATTGGACTATATGGATCATATCGTTAAAGACCCGGATGATCAAAGTGGCAGAGGCAAAAGTCCGCTTGCCAGTGAGGTCCAACCTCTGAGACTCCCTGTCCAGGGGGAGGGAACTGAGGTGTTTAGGCCTCTTGGTGCTGTCCTGGGCAGTGTTAATGACCACACAGTCCGCACGAGGTTGTTCTGCGAAGAAGAGCTTCCCTGCAGGAGCCTAGTACAGCTTGTCCACCATCCGAGGCATGGCAGAGACCAAGCTGGGCCGATGCCAAGTGGCCAAGGTGGCATCCTCAAAAGGTTCAATCAAAGGAGGGAGGGAGGGATGACCAGAGGAGGGGTGTCTGACAGGCCAAGGTAAGTGGACAGACCGCACCGGATAGGGTCCTGTGCCTCAGTATCAAACTTCATGGCAGCTTGCAACTGTCTCAAAACAGAGACAAAGGAAGGGTTGTGGTATATACTTGGGGTCTCAACCCTGTTGGTCGACACTGTAGAGATGGAGTGGGAGATGGGTAACACCTCTATCATCTCTAGTATCTCCTTCATCCCCCTCGTCAGGGAAGAGGTTGGGGTGATATCCATTCTTGTCTCTTTGGCTCTGAAGGGGACTAGGCACCCGATCCCGAGGTGCCAGCTAAGACCACATAGGGGAAGGGGGTGCAGGGGCAAGCACAGTAGGTTCCAGTGGGGTCGGCCCTTGTTGGGGAGCAAGCCTAGTCTGCATTAAATCCCGCAAAGAGGACAGCATGTCCTGAAAATCCACCGTGACTGGTGTAGAGACACCAACTGGCGACAGCTGAGTAGGAATTGGGGCCAGTACTGACAGCTGGCTAGGGAGGGCAACTGGGCAGGCCTACACCTGCAGGGCATCTCCCTCGCCTGTGTCATCGGCTGTGAAGGTGAAGATGACTGGGGAAGGGCCAAGGGTGATGCGAGAGAAGGCAGGGGCCCTGGAGCAGATGAAGTGGCCAAGGAAACTGCCGGGGTCGGGGGAGAGGGTTGCACCCCAGAGGATGCCAACCTGGTGCCAGTTTAAGTTGAACCAGCAGAGCCTCTTAACTCTGCTAGAGGTTGTTCTGCAAAGAAGGGCTTCCCTGCAGGAGCCTGGTACAGCCTGTCCACCTTCCAAGGCATGGCAGAGACCAAGCTGGGCCAATGCCAGGTGGCCAGAGTGGCATCCTCAGAAAGTTCAATCGAGGGAGGGAGGGAGGGATGACCAGAGGAGAGGCATTCGGCAGGCCAAGGAAAGTGGACAGACAGTGCCGGATAGGGTCCTGCTTCTCGGTATCAAACCCCATGGCAGCCTGCAACTGTGTCAAAATAGAGATAAAGGAAGGGCCATGGTATATACTTAGGGTGTCATCCCTGTCGAATAACACCATAGAGGTGGAGTGGGAGGAGGGTAATGCCTCCATCATCACCAGTATCTCCTTCATCCTCCTTGTCAGGGAGGAGGTCCAGATGATATTCGTCCTTGTCCCCTGGCCCTGAAGGAGGTTAGGCATCTGGTCCCAAGGTGCCAGCTGAGGCCACGTAGGGGGAGGGGGCAGTCACAGTAGGCCCCAGTGGCATTAGCCATTGTGGGGGAGCAAGCCTAGCCTGCATGAAATCCCACAAAGAGGACAGCATGTCCCGAAAATCCACCGTGACCAGCATCGTGACGCCAAATGGCATCGGCTAAGGAGGAATTGAGGCTGGCACTGGCAGCAGGCCTGGGAGAACAACTTGGCAGGCCAAGGCTTGCGGGGTGTCTCCCTGGCCTGGGTCATCCGTAGTGAAGGTGAAGATGACCAAGGAAGGGCAAAGGGTGACACTGGAGAAGGCAGGGGCCCTGGAGTAGAGGAAGTGGCCAAGGAAATGGCCAGGGTCGGGGAGAGGGTTGAAGCCCAGAGAATGCCAACCCGCTGCCAGTCAAAGTTGAACTGGCGAAGTCCCCCAACTGAGGGCCCGAGGCAAATAAGGGCCACAACAGCAGGGGCTGAGATGACGATGGGGCACCTGAGCCCGAACACCGGATGCCTGCTAAGGTGAGATTGGTGGAGGGGGGGAACTACCAATGGTTGCCCTGTGGGGACAGGGCATGTGAGGCAGAGGGGGGCCATCCCTGAAGAGAAAGACAGCTGTGCTGCAGCGACATGCAAAGCTGCGACCGCAAGTGAGATGGGGAGGACTGGGTCATAGCGTGATCCTTATCCTGGTGCTTATTCTTCCCGCCCAATTTGTCCCAGGCCTTTGAGAAAGGCAAACTTGAGGACTGGACTGGGGAAGTGGAGGAACTCCTGGCCTGCAGCTCCTTCTCCATTAGGGTGACCTCCTGCAAAAACAAGAGATTTTCCAGGGTTTTCTGGGGGTGCAGCCTGGTAGTCTGGTTGAAACCATGGCAGATCTTGCAGGCTTGGAGGTCGTGGTCTGGGCCTAGGCAGTGGACACAAGTGCCGTGGTCATCCTTCTCAGGAATCTTCTCTCTGGAGGCACAAGTCCTGAAGAGTTTGTCGGAGACAGGAACTCAGCATAAATGGTAGGAGAAAATCACTTTAAAGTGATGTTGCACTAGAGACAGCAACAGTAAAACAGAAAAACAAAGAAACGGTGGTCAACAGACACTGGTGGAATCTCCCAGAGGTCCAACATGTGACGGTCGACAGTAGGAAAAGAACAGAGGGGGGCAAGGGGGCCACCCACTCTTATAGGATAAGGCAATGTCAGTGCATGACATCGGAGTGGGCGACCCCCCAGTAGACTGCTAGCTAGAAAAGTTGCTGTGTGATCCTAGCACCTCAGCTCCATAGGCATGGCCTGCTGCAAGAGATACCCTCAAAGTAAGATCTACTGTTACAGTAGGTAACTTTCTTCTTCGAGGATATCTCTTTCCAATGAGTCACATCATGGAGCGATTCCTAATCAGTACCAAGCACTGAGGAAGGATGGGAAGACATCATGATCCTGAGTAAGGAGGCCTTGCAGAACACCGAGGCCAAAGCTGGGACATCTCCAAGAGACTATGTCCAGACTGCAATGTCTAGTGAATGTATGAAGAATACTCCAAGTAGCAACAGCACAGCTATCAGCATCAGACGCATTTTGAAAACAAGTCTCTGCGGCAGCCACCCCACAGGTGGAAGGAGCATGAACAGGAACAGGAAGCCACTTACTGCACTTCTGGTAGTAAAATATTCTGCAATAGGCCAGCCATTGGGACAGGTCTGGTTTAAAAACTGGAGATCCCACCATATTTTGGGGAGGGTGCAAATGCAATAAACAGATGAGAGGATTTTGTACAGTTATTTGTATGATCCATGTAACAATGCAGCATCCTACAGACGTCCAGTGCATGTGAATGACACTCCTCACTGTCCATGGGAGAGAAAAAGTAAACAGGAATGTCTATGGTCTGATACAGTGTTTTCAGACAAAACCTTCGGGAGAAAACGAGCACTGGTACTAAGGGAACCATATCCTTCTGAAAAATAATAAACGGAGAATGGAAGAGGTGGAAGACTAGGTTTGCTGGCCAAGGCACCTAGCTTCACCTGAGCTCTTTCCTTCTAGGTTGCATGAAAGGACAGAGCAAAGAACCTTACCAGAGCAAGGGAAAGGATTACTTTGTTCCCGTAGATGCCATATGGCATCAGAACCATCCATTGTCACTTCCAGTGATGTCACAGAGCCGCTACAAGCCTAATCCATGAAGCTCCTCGCCTGGCAGACTCAATAACCCCCCCAAAAACCGATCATATACGCTTCAAAGATGTCAAAAGGCACAGGGGGATCACTTCAGACTACTAACAGAAGCAAAAATCGGCACGAGCCAAAGATGAACAACAAGGATGCAGCCAGATTGAAGTTGGGCTCACCAAGTAGATCATCCTCTCCACCAGGCCTACAGACCCCAGATTATGACACAGATGGGGAAAATGAGCATTTGTCATGCTCAAGATTTGAGAGGCTATTGCACGAGATAACCGAATCCAGAAAAGAAAACAAACGAGTTTCGGGCCATGCAGACCCAATTAACTGCTTTCAAGAATCGTACAGGCCAAATAGAGGAGAGGCTGTCAGAAACGGAAGACACTACTGCACAGATGGCAAAGATAATCCAGACCCTGCAGCATACAGAGGACCTGCAGGCTAAATGTCTCGATTTGGAGGGTCGCTCGTGACGAGACAACCTGCGCTTACATGGCCTGCCAGAGAATATGGAAATAGCTCCCATGACAACCTTTCTGGAAAATCTGCTGAAGGATATACTCGACCTGCCGCCCACCATGTCCTTCCATATCGAAGGAGCACACAGATAACTTCAGGCAAAACCAACAGACCCAGCTGCCCACCCGTGCTCCATCATATTTAAACTAAGCTCTTATAGTGCCAAAGAGGAAATACTGAGGCATGCATGGTCGAAAAAAGAGCTCAAATACCTTACTCATAGACTCTATTTAGATCATGATTACCACCACGAAATACAAATGCAAAGGGTCAAGTATTTACCCATCTTAAGAGCCTTACGAGAAAAGTCAATCCGCTTCCACACACCCTACCCTTCACAGCTGACAGTATTCTGGGAGGAGGGGGTGAAGATCTACACCACCGCAGAGGAAGCCATGGAAGCCCTGAGGAAACGAAACATTTTGGTCAAGGAAAGGGGGAACCAAGAATCCAGGAATCGGGGTTTCCCTAGACAACGCACAACCGACAGAAAGACTGGGGGAACCAGAAATGAAGCCCACACAGAAGTGATGCGCAGTATCCAAAAGATCCTCGAGAGGAAGGCATCCCGAAATGGTTCCTTAACTTGAAGGCAGAAGAGAAAGGGCTTGTTAAGTAAGTTAGAGGGTGGATTTGCCACTTATCCCGACCTGGACTGGGACGCTTCTTCTTGTGCTGCATCGCAAGATGAATACTTTTGTTTAACATAAACAACACGCAAGAGCAGCCAAGTGCTTTGAGACTGTCTTGCTCTGTGTTTACTCTCCCCCATATTGTATACATGCAGGAGACTTTATACAGGAGACTTGTTTCGGGGAGGGGGGGATGGAACTGAATCTTCACGTTGATACCAAACGGATGGCGTGATTTGGGTAATGGGCAGGGCATTGCAGGCTATGAGTAATATTTTAAGCCCTGTAAGATAGTCAAGACATGAAAGCCAAAGCCACTTGGGGATTTAAAAAAGGAGAGGCTGCAGGTAGATAGCCCAGGGGGATTTTAATGAAAAGAGTGTAAAAGTGAAATGTTTAACATAATTCATATTCCCCATCTCTGTCAGCCCCTTTTCCCCCTCTCCCTCCTTGTCCCTCCCTTTTCCCCTTCTGCCACCCCCCTTCCCCCCTCCACCCCTCCTCTTTCTCTCTCTTTCCCTAATCCCCCTGCTGTAATGGGCTGGTTTAAGATAACTCAGATAAGCAGCTGACATTCCAACCTTGCCACCTGAATCACTGCACAGAGTTGTTTTGGATACCAAACCCAGGAAAGCGAATGCCTGCTTGCTGCGATGGGGCTCGAGAGGAGAGCGCCACCTAGAAATGATGGATGAAAAGCCTCTGTAGTACAGGATAAGGGTAAAATTAAATACTGTAGGTCAGCCGGGCACAGGGCATACTATGGCACTAGAAACCCATAGTAGAATACTTTGTACAGGAGCCCTACGTCAACGAGGCTCTAGAGGGGTCCCCCGGAAATGGAGGGTTACGAAATCCTCCTCATTCTTCTAGTTATAGGGGTACAAAGTGGCTAGTAAGGTACTTAGCCCCAACCTTGGAAGTACAACTGTTCAGGTTACTATTAATGACTACTCAGTTGTTTCACGTTAAGTTTGAGTGTTCTGTTAAGCATGGCACGGCAAGACGATTGAGAATAGTAGGCTCTAAAGAAAACTGGGGAGAATTAAAAGGCCTACAGAAAATGAGGTTACCACCACGGGCGAAAAGCCAAAAACCTGAGGTGTGGCATAACCTAGAACCGCACAACCAGATATAAAGATGGCGCACACCTATACTATTTGCACCTATAACGTGCATAGTATTACAAATCCTGTTAAAAGAACAAAGATCCTCCAGTTAATGAGGCAACAAGGAGCAAATATCCTACTGTTACAAGAAACGCATCTCTCGCAGAACGAACATAAAAAATTTGAGAAGCTGGGCTTTCCCCAGGTGGTGGCCTCATCATACAAGGGGGGTAGGCGCAGGTGTACAGCTGTATTGATAAAACAAGGCACCCCCTTTGAGATTAAAAACAAGATAATAAAGAGGGAAGGTTTGTATTCCTCAAAGGCTACTTGGAGGGGCAGCAGATTACACTTGCCTCGTTATATATTCCCCCTGCGACGGAATTTCCTATATATCGAAACATCCTTACCCAGCTTGCAGGTTGGGCGGAGGGCAGACTCATATGTGGTGGGGATTTTAATCTGGATGTTACTGGGGGGGGAGAGGTTGCCCCACCCAGGGGCGAACAAATAAATTGAGCAGAAAGGTTCAAATATTGCTGCAGAAGTTGGGCTACGAGGTTGTCTGGAGGCACACATGTGGTCAGGGGCGTAGGCATACTTTTTACTCCCAGGCACATGATTTTTATTCCTGCTTGGATTTTCTGGTGATGCAGAAAGAGCATTTAAGCACTATCCAGCAGGCATGGCAGGGGGACTTTACTCTCTCAGATCACGCACCCATTTTTTGTAAAATACAGTCACAAACATCTCGTAAGAGAACATTCTGGAGACTTAATTTATCACTGCTCAGAGACAAGGAGACGCAGGAAACAATCAATAATACTGTAGCCCAGGCACTGGTAGACAATGACAATCAAGAAACCACTGTTGCCATACTCTAGGATACAGTTAAAGCAATAGTGAGGGGGAAAATTATTGCAATATCCTCACATAAGAAAAAACAGAGAAGAAAAGAGACTCTCTCTGGAAGCTAAAATAGGGGCCTTAGAAGAAATGCAAAAAACAAAACAATGTAAGGCCCGATCTCGAGAACTCGCTTCTCTTAAGACCCAACTGAATGCTATCTTGGACTATGCCGTAGAACAGAAATTAATGTACCTCCGGCATAGATACTATGATGGGGGCCCTAGGTTTACGAGATTGATAGCAAGCCAACTGAGAGCCCAAAAAGCAAAATCTACTATCATAAAAGTCAGACATCCAGCTACAAACAAACTTAAAAATAAGATACATACAATTTCGGAGGCTTTCCATTACTATTATTCTGTACTCTACTCAGAAGAAAATAACCCCTCTGAAGAAAAGATTAGGGAATTTCTGGTGCCTCTGCAGCTTCCTGCCCTGTCGCGGGGACAGGGGGACCGACTAATGGCCCCAATAACAAATAAAGATGTGGCATCTGTGATTGGGAATTTAAAAACAGGCAAGTGTCCAGGCTCCATTGGGTTGCCTGGGGAATTCTATAAGACCTTCTCTAAAGCACTAATTCCTATACTGGTCAGAGTGTTCTCCTTTGTGACCTCGCCGGAGGGAGAGATTCCCCCTTCCTGGAACGAGGCAATAGTTTCAATTATACCCAAGGAGGGCAAAGATCCAATATACTGCTCCTCATACTGCCACACATCTATTTTAAATACGGACTACAAAATATTGGCCTTTATATTAGCCAGGCGTTTGGTTCAATACGCCCCGGTCACAATAGATATGGATCAGTGTGGCTTTATCTTAGGGTGTCAAGCCCAGGATAATGTAAGGCGCACGGTGTATATTATGGAACATATCTGTGCACAGAAAACCCCAACAGTCCTGTTAGGGCTGGATGCGGAAAAAGCCTTTGACAAGGAGACACGGAAATACTTGAGAGGTAATGCTAAAATTTAAATTCCTGGTTCGATTTATAGACACCATTTTCTAATTTTACAACAACCCCACTGGATATGTATAAACAAATGGCCACATATCAGAAAAGTTTCCCCTACGCAGAGGGACTAGGCAAGGTTGCCCCCTCTCCCCACCATACCTCTCAACTGTACCACATTATGAGGAAAGTTCCTCATTTTACTTCATAAAAGCTCCCTGTTCCACATTGTGAGGACTTGTTTCACATTGAAAGTCAAAATTTTAACGCAAAAATCCATAGTAAATGATGCAAAAAATATATTATTCAATTAATAACAGACTTTCTGAACATAAATGCAACATTTTAATAGTGTTTTGAGCTTCTTAGGTAAAGATTTGATTAAGTATTCCACATTTTGCCCATTTGTTCCACATTTTAATAGGCAATGTTCCACATTTGGGGGACAAAAGGTTGAGAGGTATGCTCCCCACTGTTATTTGCCTACTACATAGAGCCTCTGGCCCAGTGCTTGCGACAGGCCCCAGATGTGGTGGTGGGGATGGAGCAGAAACTGGCCTTGTTTGCGGATGACATTTTACTTTACATGTCTAATCCGGAGACGTCGCTAGAGGCACTCTTTTGAAAGATTCAACAATTTTCTAAATTATCTGGATTCACGCTTAATATGAGTAAGTCTGAGGCCTTAACATTTCATTATAAACCAACACCCTCATTTAAAAAGCAATACCCAGTTAAGTGGGATAACAAAAGTATAAGATACCTAGGAATCCAAATCCCCAAGAACTTAGACAAATTATTTACCCAAAATTATGACCCCTTGATCACTAAAGTAAAACAGGACCTGAGGAGATGGTCACTACCCCCATCTTCAATTTATACCAGGAACGTATCATTAAAGATTAATGCACTCCCAAGATTTCTTTACTTGTTCCAGTGTGTGCCGTGCGCCCCTGCCCCCAAAGAACTTTTATCCTGGCAAAAAGTACTAAATGGATAACTTTGGGACCACAAAAGACCTAGGGTTGGCTTCTTGAAGCTAACTCTCCCTACGGAGCAGGGTGGGGTAGCACTCCCCTCACTCTGAAACTATTGGACTGCCACTCAGATGCGACTGGCATTAATGTGGGGCAACAAATCCTACCAGGCTAAATGGAAGAAGATGGATCTGGCGAGATCTAATGCAGTTCCTCTCCCAGCTTGCTTGTTCTCCCCCTCACATCTCAGGGAAACCGTCCAGGCAGTCCCTCAGGCGACAGCGGCCATTCTTAGAGGATGGCAAATGGGAACAAAACATAAGTCGGACCAACAATACTACTGGAAATATAAGTGGTTTATCCTAAACCAGGCATTTAATAACCAGTGGTACAAAAACCAAGCAAAAAAAGGGCTTGAAGCTCCACGGCAACTACTACGAGGGAATGACGCACTGAGTTTTGAAGAAGCCCAGAGAAAATATGGGTGGTGTGAAAAAGATAGGTTATTTTACTACCAGATAAAAGACTATATTTCCACACAGATTAGACATAACGAAAAGAGCACTAGATGGGTAGAAGACAATACCCCTTTTAAACAAATATGGTGCTCGCATTATGGTGAAAGGGCGATAATATATAAATCCCTTGTACAACATGTGACCCATGCAATGGCTCCCGACTCAAACAAAATGGGAACAAGAATTAGATCAGATAATATCCACTAAGGAATGGACCAAGATATGGAAGGGCACTTGGGCGACCACCTCCTCTCCTATCTGGAGAGAATCTGTTTGGAAGGTAAGGGTGAGATTCTTCTTAGTCCCTTCTGTTATGGCTTTAAGAAATCCGAGAAGCTCTTCTCAGTGTTGGAGGGAATGTGGTGAACCAAGGGCCTCGCACAAGCATATCTTTCTAGATTGCCCAAAGATATCAGGCTTTTGGCAACAAGTAATAGGTCATATAAAAGGGATATTAGATATACAAAGCACACTTGAGGGTGCTCACTTGGTACTGGGAATCCCGCAGGTGGAGGTTACAGATAAAGCCAGAATATATTTATGGTCAATATTATTAGGCTCCGCCTATAAGTCCATAACTAAAAAATGGCTGCAAACAGCTACCCAGCAAATTTCAGAAGGGAAAGTAGCAATTTTAACTATTCAACACAATGAACAGATCTCCTTGGGGCTTCAGGATTGTATGGAGACCTACACAGCAAGGTGGACCAGGTGGGAGCTCTATCAAGAGCAAGTGAACTAACACAGCTGAAATAAGGTAGTAGAAAGGGGTGGGGCTAAGAAAATGGAGAATAAACAGAAGAAAAACAAATTATTGTAAAGGCCTCGATTAAAAAAGGGGGAAAAAAGGATTGCTTATCAGACAGCCTATGTATACATGTTTTCTCTTTACATATTAAATGGGATGTAATTTGAAAGCAACGTGTAGTAGTAAATAAGGGAATTGAAATTAATGTCTATAAGTAACTGTCTTGCAATAGATGCCAGAGTTACGATGTTTAAGTTACGTTTTTTATGGAATTTGACTGATTCAAGTATGTGCATATTTATGTATAAATATGTCAGCTAAAAGATGTGATGAAATATAGGAAGTATTAAAAAAAACAAAAATAACCATCCATTGTTAGAACTGACCCAAAATGGCCACCCGGAGCAAAGACATCTTTTGGCTAGGCAGATTTACTGTGTGTTATTTTTATTATGTACTCACAGGGATTGTTACTGTTTGTTGCTAACATTTTATTGCGTTATTTTTCTCTGTCTCAAACTGTTGCTGCTGGGTATACCTTCTTCTGCATTATTACAAGGTGTGCCTACAGGTGTTTGCTAACAGTTTACTGCTGTAATATTCTGATTCAAATTGTCTTTTGCAAGGTATATCTTCTGTTACTGCTTTATTTTCTCTGTAGCAAAGTGTTTCTTACAGGGTACATCTTCTGTGAAATTATTACAGCTGGTGCTTTACAAGTTTTACAGTTTTATCTATCATTGGGATAAGCCTTCAGGGTTATTTCATTTGTTGCTGACTGTTTCTGCTCTTACCTCCTTGTTTCTTTCATCTGTGGTTGTTCTTTTTTGGCAGGGTAAGGGCCCAGCCACCCACCCCCATCCCCAACCACCCCACACTACACTCCACTCCTTTTACAGGGTAGCACAGTTGTGAGATTTCCTGTGGCAAAGCAGGAAGGGGCAGATCAGTGGGGTATCCACATGGTGACCTCATTTACAGGGGCACTAGTAATTTAATTTGTTATAACAAGATATACAAAAACAAACAAAACAAACACAAAATCAAACTTTTGCTTTCATTTTCTTCTTTCTAATTATTCTGACCAGGTTATAAACCAAGCAACTTATCTGGAATGGATATCATTAACTGCAGATACTGCAGAACACTTTTCAGAAGGGCATTTTTTTTTTACAGGATTTAGGACACTGTCCTACATGTTGGGCCATTGGAGATTTTAGGGCTCAGCTCCAGGCAGCATGGGCAGAGATTGTGCACCTCAAATTTCATATTCTAGAGGAAATATATTATAAGAACCACCCTCCATTTCCCCAACATCCAACAGAAGCACCTTGACCGCCGAGGGTAGTTGGTCTGGGAGGTTGGCAGGTGGTTAGGAGAGGCAAATCGGGTGCCCCATCACTCGGTGCTCTCCAACATATTACCTCCACAAACCATATAAAAACTAAAAACAGGAATCTGCCTCTATCTCCAAAATCAAACAAAGAGAGAGAGAGGACACTGCAGAGCAGGACACTGCAGCACAGGAGCTAGCACAACAAAACTTGCCCAAAACAGGAACCAAAACAAAAAAAGCAAAAAGGAAATCCAAAAAACTTCTAATCATAGAAGACTCCATGATTTGGGGAGTTGACGCCTATCTCCAGCCAGGGGTACTGGTCAGACGTCTCCCAGGTACATCAGTGTGGAGAGACACTGACTGCATTGCTAAAATTGTTCAGGAAGCAGGAGAAAACATTGATGTCCTGGTTCACATGGGGATTAATGATCTCACCGGCCGGTCAGTTGTTGTGGAGACCAAGGAACACCTGACCAGACTGGGTGACAAACTATCATCCATTTCATCCGGCATCTCCTTCTCAGAGATCCTGCCAGTCTCGGGGTGGGGGTGCAGATGGATGGAAGGTCAGAGAAGGGGAGATAGGGGAGCTAAACATGTGGCTCAAGGGCTAGTGCCAGGAAAAAGGAAACAAATTTGTAGGAAACTGGCAACAGTTTTGGGAGCGAAAGTTCTTTAAATTTGATGGACTGCATCTGACTAAGGAGGGAGTCAGTGCATTGGGGCGGAAGTTTGATGTCTTTGCAGAATATTTAAACTAGGAAATGGGGAGGGGATGCAGCACTCCATATGTCGAATGGGAAGAACACGCCCCCCCCCAGCTAGTGGTCAAACAGGAGTTCAGCATGTTTTCAGTTCATTTGCATCACCAGGTAAGGAAAAAGTTCCAGCTCCCCATACGATGTACAGGGGAAACACCAGACCTCACCCAACAACTAACGCACCGAAATCTGGCCAATGGAAAATCATGTACACAAATGCTCACAGTCTGGGAAATAAGATCCCAGACCTGCAGGCAATAATGACAGAGGCTAAACTGGACATAGTAGCAATTAGCGAGATGTGGTTTACCAATAACCACACTTGGGAGACTTCAGTACCTGGCTATGTACTGTTCAGAAGAGACCGAGGTGCAAAAAGTTGGGGTGGAGTGGCCCTGTATGTCAATGAAAATATCAAAGCTACAGAAATTCAGAACACACACAAGGAACCAGAAGAACTGTGGGTCACCCTGGAAACAGGAAATGGGACAGCCATAAGAACTGGGGATGTCTACAGGCCCCCAGACCAGGGGGTGGACACAGACACATTATGTTAGAATATATACAAAACATAACAGCTAAAGGGGAGGTTCTGATAATGGGAGACTTCAACATGCCGGATACAGATTGGTCAATACCAGCAGGAACATCTGCCAGAAATGAAAATGAATTACCTACCGTAATTCTTGATCTTCTTGGATGAGTCTCCACCACTCATTCACACTACTGGGATCTGCGCCGGAGGCACTAGGACCCATCGGGAGCAAACTTTTTGCTGAAGGGTCGGCGCCAGAGATGGAGCCGCGAGGACCGGCACCGCGAGCCTCCACTCGCTCGGTAATGACCATCTCGGCGTCGACCCTCCAACTGCCTCAGTACCTTTTTTACCAAGGAGGTGCAGCGTAACTAACCTAGTAGGGTAGCCTAACCTAAAAACCGGACATAAGATAGTCCGGGTGACCCGTATAAGAAGGGTCAACAAAGAAGTCTTCACAGCCTAAAGATTTGAGGGAGTGAAGACTAACAACAGAGGTGAGCTCGGGGGACGGAGGGTGGGCATGTGAATGAGTGGTGGGGACTCATCCAAGAAGATCAAGAATTACGGTAGGTACGTAATTTTCATATCTTCCTGGACATAAGTCTCCACCACTCATTCACACTATTGGGAGAGTACCGAGCTAATAATCCCCCGAGAGGGCAGCAGGAGAGACCAAGAGCTCACGTTTCTAGGACAGAAGTCCATTAAGGATGGCTCTGCCAAAGGAAGAATGTCGTCTGGCATGGACATCTAGTGCATAATGTTTAACAAAAGTATGCACTGAGCTCCAGGTGGCCGCATTGCAAATATCTGCAATGGGCACGTTGCGAATTTCCGCTAGGAATGCCGCGACCGCTCTAGTAGAGTGAGCGTAAACTCTACCCTACAACTTAACCTGCGCCATGGAATAGCAGTGGCGAAGACATGCCACTAGCTATGCTGAGATGCATCTGATAGTGACAGGTTGACCCAGCCGGGTCTCACTGAATGAAACAAACAGTTGCTGGGCTTTGCGAAAATCCTTGGTTCTATCTAGATAGAAACTCAAGGCCCTCTTAACATCCAAAGAACGAAGAGAACGTTGTCCTCCATTTTGGAAGTCCGCAAAGTAAGAGGGAAGGATCAAAGGTTGGTTTAGATGAAATTCTGACACAACCTTAGGAAGAAATTTAGGATGAGTACGAAGAACTACTTTGTCCTTATGGAACACAGTATACGGAGGGTGTGGCGACCAGGGCATGTATCTCAGAGACCCTGCGGGCTGAGGTAATGTCCACTAGGAAGGCAGTCTTCCAGGTGAGAAATTTTAGCTGACAGGTAGCCAGAGGTTCGAAAGATTTCCGAGTGAGCATGTCTAGCACAAGATTAATGTCCCAGGCTGCAACTGGACATCTTGTAGGAGGTCTGGTATGCAGAATTCCTTTAAGAAATCTCTTAACCACAGGCAACTGAGCCAGTGTTAAGGAAAAAAACTTTGACTGTAGAGTACTGCAGACCTGAATTTGAGATGTCCAAGAGGTACTCCAAAACCTTATCTGGTGGGCAGGAAAAGGGATTCAAAGAGGACTTTGCACACCAGAGCGAAAAACGCTTCCACTTGGCTGTGTAAGTTTTCCGAGTGGCTGGCTTCCGTGCAGCCAGAAGAATATCTGAAACCCTTCGAGAGACATTGAACCGGTTTACTTCTACCTCTTCAGGAGCCAAGCGTGAAGGTGAAGCGATCTCAGGTTGGGATGGACCACCGGTCCCTGAGTCAAAAGGTTCATCTGCAGGGGAAGTGGTCTCGGAGGGACTGCCAACATATTGTTGAGTAGTGGAAACCACAGCTGCCGAGGCCAAAAGGGAGCAATGAGAATCATCTTGTCCCCCTGGGACTTGAACTTGAGGAGTACCCTCTGAATTAGAGGAAGAGGCGGAAAGGCGGAAAGAAAGCGTTTTGTCCACCGCAGCCTGAACGCATCCTGACAGAAAATGCCAAGCCCTGGATTTCTGGAGCAGAAGAGAGGCAGTTTTGCATTGAGTGGGGATGCAAAAAGGTCCAGGTCTGGAGTTCCCCACTCTTCGAATAGTGACTGAACTATGGTTGAGTCGAGAGACCACTCATGAGGATCTGTCTCTGTTCTGCTGAGACGGTCTGCCAAGTCGTTCTGTACACCTGGCAGGTAGACTGTTTGAATTAGAGCCTTGTGCTCCAAGCACCATTCCCATACCCTCATTGCTTCCCTACATAAGGGGTAAGAATGAACACCGCCCTGCTTGTTGATGTAATACATCACTGCTTTGTTGTCCGCTTGAAGGAGAATGTTCTTGTGACAGAGAATGTCCTTCAATGCTCGGACCGCAAAAAGGACAGCTCTCATTTCCAGGACGTTTATGTGAAGCTGGGACTCGAGTTGAGTCCACACACCTTGAGTGTGGAGAGCCTGACAGTGAGCACCCCACCCCATTAGGGATGTGACAACACTTTGTAAAAACTCGCGGTGCCGAGGATAGCCCAAAGGGCAGGACTCTGAACTGATAATGTTGTCCCAGAGCCACAAACCTCAGGAATTTGTGATGGCTCGGGTGAATAGGAATGTGCTGGTAAGCATCCTGCATGTCCAGGGAGGCTAGCCAGTCGTGTTGATGAAGCAAAGGTAACAGGGTTCCCAGAGAAGTCATTTTGAATTTCTCCTTGGGGAGAAATCTGTTTAGCTTTCTGAGATCTAGAATGGGGCGCATTCTCCCGGACTTCTTTGGAACCAGAAAGTAATGGGAGTAGAACCCCGTGTTTCGTTGATGCAGCAGCACCACTTCTACTGCCCTGTTGTTCAGAAGGCCCTGAATCTCGGTGGCGAGAAGGTCTGACTGAAGGGTTGACAGTCTGGGCTACCGTTTGGGAGGACGATCCGAATGGGTCTCCACAAGATTGAGTGAATACCCCTCACGAATTACCCGAAGGACCCATTTGTCTGAGGTTATGGACTTCCACTGGTTGTAGAAGTGCATCAAACGACCTCCCACCGGAGAGGAAAAGTCCACCTCGGGCAGCTGAGATGGGACTTGGGCCAGCAATTCATAAGGTAGCGCTGGGCGCTTTGGGCCCTTGAGCTTTCTGTTGCGTCTTCTTTTGAGGTTGGGCAGGTTGGTTTTATGGAAACCTCCTCTGCCTCTGCCTCAAAGGACTGACCATTATGAAACTGCGTTATTGACGTCTCCTCGGAGGGCGGAGGAGGTCAAGCCAACTTAATGGCTGACCTAGTCTTTTGTAGCTTCTAGAGCTTGCTTCTACCCGAGGACCAAAAAGATATGCACCATCAAAGGGCAACGCCATTACCTGCTGCTGCGTCATTCGTGAAGCCCGGAGTGCGCAGCCAGGAATGACGGTGGGTGCAAATACCAGCAGCCGCTGAACGGGAAGCAGTGTCGAAAGCATCCATGGCTGCTTTAACCTGCTGGTTGTTAGATTCGATACCTCTGGTAATGGTTTGAAGAAGCTCTGGCTTTGTATCCGATTCTGGCAGAGCTTCAACCATTTGCTTGATAGAATGCCACAGGATATATTCATACTGGGAGAAATAGCCCTGGTAACTGGCAATACGCATACTTAGGGTAGAAGCAGCAAAGAGTCTCTTACCTAAGGTGTCTATCTTACAAGATTCTTTGTTAATAGGCCGAGCTGTAGTAGTCTGAGGAAGAACGACCTTATCATTCTCTGCCAGGACTACAAAAGGATCTGCAAAGGCTTGAGATGCCAAAATGGGACGATCCTTGGGGGCTGAATATTTCCTATCTATGGATTTAGCCACCGGAAGGGTGAGAGCAGGATTATTCCATACCATTTGAGACAGCGTCTCGAAGGAAGGCTGAACCAGAGAAGTCAAATCCGTAGGGATCTCCGGGGCATGAAGGTATTGGAGTCTTAATTTCCCAGGATCGATGTCTGTAGTCTGGAGAGAAAGAGTGGAACTCAGATTTTTTAGCAGAGACTTAAAGGACAGGTCCTCGACCACAGGCTCTGTAGCAGTAATAGATCCTGCTTCGTCCACTTCATCACCCAACCGAAGGTCTGGGTCAGGCTCAATGTCATCTCCTGACAGTCCAGGAGGGACTGTATGGACAGGAAAGGAATGAAAATCAGAAGAGAGGGAAGAAGGAAAAGAGTGAAAGGAGGAGTCCTGAAAGGCAGAGGAACCCCCGAGAGCCCCAGGCGCCGAGGAGACGCACGGCACCGAGAATGACGCCGAGGGACCACGTGGCACAGAAAACGACACCGAGGGACCACGTGGTGCTGAAAATGGCGCCAAGGCCGGTGCCGACAAGCCGCACGTCACTGAGGACGGCGCCGAGAAGCCGCACAGCTCCGAGGACGGTGCCGAGTGCACCATCGACGCCGAGGGCACCGAAAACACCCCCACACTCTGAAAAACAGGTTTTGAAGGAAGAAGAGCAGGAGATAAGGGCATCGGTGTGGCCCCCTGCGCCGTAGCCATGTGAGGGGGGGGAAACACCTAAGCACGGAGTCAACCGCACCGAAGAAGGTGCCGCGCGACCAGGAAAAAGTCCAACCACCCTACCTGGTCTCCCAATAAGCCCGAAGGCCCACGAGTGACCGAGCCAGGTAGCTGAACCAACCTCCGAGCCCATTGCTCCATAACAGCGGCCCACTGACGAAACTGTTCATCTGAAGACCTACCTGCGGGCGGGGTAGGGCTCCGATGTCGAAGCCGTTGGTTACCAGAAGCAGAGGTTGGCGACTCCGAAGGAGGAGACCGGCAACTAGCCCTGATAACCGAATGTCTACGCGCAGACATATCAGAGGGTGACCTCGAGCTATGCCTTCTCTTTTTAGATCTGTGGGCTGAAGAGCTCGAGGCCGAACGGTGCCAAGAATGCGACCGTTTATTTTTATGCTTCCGCGGCCCCCCCCGGGCACTGGACTGACCGTTGTCAGACCCCCCTTCCGGAGAAGGCGGCGGACCGGACCCAGCCCGACTGACTGAACAGCTTTCATACAAAGTCTCCCTACCGTCACCTGACCTGCTCATGGTCAACTCCGTCAAAGTAGGCTGAGACTTCTTTATTGTTAAAATAAGAATAAACTAAGCGATACTTTATCGAGATAATACTACAAAATAACAAAAACTGAAAACTATGCTGCTAGTTTGAAGTTTGGCTCAATGACGACATCATCACTGAAGTGCACTTTCGTGGCGGGAAAAAGAACTGAGGCGGTTGGAGGGTCGACGGCGAGATATTCATTGCCGCGCAAGCTAAGGCTCGCGGTGCCATTCCTCGTGGCTCCATCTCTGGCGCCGACCCTCCAGCAAAAAGTTTGCTCCCGATGGGTCCTAGTGCCTCCGGCGCAGATCCCAATAGTGTGAATGAGCAGTGGAGACTTATGTCCAGAAAGATCTAGACACATGGTGGATTCCCTGCAGGGAAGGGCCTCAAACAACTGGTACAACAACCCACAAGAGACAGGGCTATCCTAGATCTAGTGCTGACTAACAAGAAAGGAGCACATATTTTCAGGTAGAAAGTCACCTGGGGGCCAGTGACCATCAAAGGTATGGTTCAATTTGACCACTACAACTAAATCATCCCATTCCAAGGCAAAAATATGGGACTTCAGAGGAGCTGACTTTGATAAGATGGCCAACAGAGTTAAGCTAGCCCTGGCAAAAAGAAATACAGGTGAGGGGGGCACAGGCAAAGTGGGTAAGCATTAACCCTTAGGTTGCTGCCGACAAGATATCTTGTCCTAAAAACCTATGCATTCTAAATCTTCCGGCAGCCTAAGGGTTAAGGATGCAATACCTGAAGCAACATCCCATTGTGTTAGAGAGAAAATGAAGAACAAAAGAAGAAGGAAACCACTTTGGTTCTCAAAAACAGTAGCAGAAAAGGTCACAGCCAAAAGGCTGGCCTTCAGGAAATATAAGGGAACACAGCAGGATGAAGATAGGGAGGCATACCAAACTTCCCTAAGGGAAGCACGGAAGGCAGGAAGACAGTTAAAGGCCTAAACTGAGGAAACACTAGCACAAACAGTAAAAGAAGGTGACAAGACTTTCTCCAGATACATTAATGAAAGGAGAAAGTCCAGAGGGGGTATTACTAAGATCAAAGGAGATAAGGGGGCGTGTGAGGAGGAGGACCATGTAAAAGCATCAATCCTAAATAGATACTTCTGCTCAGTATTTACTGAAGAGAAGGTAGGGCAGGGCCAACACCTCAGCACCATGGGCACGGGGGGGGAGCACTAGTCCCTTCACAAAAGAAATGGTCCTACAAGAGCTTGATAAGCTCAGGGTGGACAAGGCAATGGGACCTGATGGCATACATCCCATGATACTAAAGGAGCTAAGGGTGGAACTAGCAGAACCATTATCAGAACTGTTTAGTGAGTCTCTGAGCATAGGAGAGGTCCCAGAAGATGGGAGAAGGGCTCACGTGATCCCACTCCACAAGAGTGATAGTACGGAGGAGGCAGGGAACTACAGACCAGTCAGTCTTACCTCAGTAGTGGGCAAGATATAGAAATTACGTACCTACCGTAATTATTATCTTTCTGTGTATCTTCACCATTCATCACAGATGGGTACTGGCTGGAGATCAGGACCCCGTGGGAGCCTTTTTTTTTTTTTTTTTTTAAAAGGATAGACGGAGTCGACGCAGCATCGGCACCACCCTCGGGAGGCTGATGTACTACGTGGCGCTCGGATTAGCCGTTAAGCTGTGTCGACTCCGCCTGCCTACCAGTTCTGAGTCGCCGGAGAGGTAAGAGGAAAGGATGGAGGGTGGGACAAGAGAGTCCAAGGGACAGAAAAAGGAAGAGAAAACTGAACTAAAAGGAGAAATAACGACTGAGAGGACAGCATAGAGGAAGTAAAACTAATGGGATTGGGTAGGGGCCCCAATCTCTGGAAAAGGAAGGGGGGGGAGAGAATTTAGGAGAGAGTGAGAGGTAACAAGGATCCAGGACCCTTGTCCATCACCAGACTGTATAGAAACTGCAAGGAGTGGCAAAGCTCATCTGCCAGAATTCAAGGCACAGAATAACTGGCAATACCCCAAAAGCAGAGTCGGCTATTCTGGAGAAGGACAGGGTACAGGGACTCAGTACTCTCTCTGTAAAGATATTTGGTGAAAATAAGGAGTTCCTTTTTTTTTTTTAAATAGATGGATAACAGAAGGAGGGCAACCACCAGTTCTCACCCTGTAGGGGTGAGGATAAGTAGTAGAGAAGAAGTGCCACTTGAACTGTACCCCTTGGGGAAGAAAATTACCCCCGTGTGTCCCAACTTTACCCCACTCAAAAACAGGGGTAGGCACAAAGGGAGGAGGATCCAGAGACTGGAGCCCCAGGGGACGGTTGGTAGATTAGGAGAATGGTGAAGATACACAGAAAGATCATAATTACGGTAGGTACGTAATTTCTATATCTTATCTGTGTCAATCTTCACCATTCATCACAGATGGGTGAGTACCAAGCCCCCCGAAGGGGGTTGATTAATTGCACCCTAAGGGACAGTGTCCCTTAGCCCTCAGTGGGTGACACACTAAGGGGGGGAACCTTCTGGGCCTGAGGAGGCCCAAGAGTGGAGAGAGCGAGACGGGTTCCCCCCAGAGGGGGAAGGAATTTGCCCCGACAAACGTTGTCTCGCCCCTATGGGAAAGAGATAGGTTCCTGGTGAGCGGAGCAAATCACCCTACCGCCAAGGGTAACAACTGGAAAGGGCCATCAATCTCCTGGTGCAGATCACTGTCCCTACTACCCTGGTAGCTACCTTATTGGTCGTAAGATGCCCATGCTTGGTGCCTTGCTAGCTCCAGGCCACATGCAGAGAGGCGATGGCTTTGCCTGGTTTGCTCCGAGTCAGGCAAAGCAGCTAGGATCTGACCCAGCGCTGACCACAAGAACCTGTTGTAGGCTGCATAGTGGGCCTGATGAGCGGAGATGGAGAGAAGCAACCGTGCCGAGTAGAAAGTCCTCCTCCCCCAGAAATCAAAATCCGAAGAGTCCTGATCTGGGGGCCGGTCACGGTGGAGGGTGTGAAGCCTGTCAGGAGTGTCCAGGTGCGTCAATACGGACTGTGGATGAGGCATAGAACCTGGAGACTCTGGGGGAGTGCAATACCTCTGGCTGAGGTCCCTAGGGGCAGGAACTCCGGAGAAGGGCCTCTGCCAGAAACGTATGAACGCCTCCCGAAAGGGAGCAGGCCAGGGCGGCACCACAAGGGTGGCCACACCGAAATAGCCTAGAAAGGCATGCGCCAGCATGCTCAGGATTGCTCATGGAGAGGGGAGAGAGGTGAAGATCCTCCAGCATCCTCACAAGGAAACGCTGATACTCGGAGAGATCAGCGGCAGGAGAGATATGGACAGATGGTTCCTCTCCCCCTGAAGAGGGGGATGAGGAGCTGGAGGTCACCATGTGCTCTGAGAGTGGCTACTCGGGGGGAGGTTGAAAAATCTGGCCGTTCATGGCCCTAACGTAGGCAGGGAACCGAGCAGCCACTGCTCTGAACTATTCCCAAGTGAGAGGACCGCTAGGACCAAGAATACCTGGGAACGCTGGAGAAGGCGGCAGAGGGGAGGGTGCAGAGCCGAGAAAGGAAGTCGGCTGACCTCTGCCAGGGCTAGGGAGCGGACCATGGACCCCCGCGGAGGGTGTCCTGGAAGACTCCGCAGTCGACAGCTGTACAACCACGTTGGTACTGCCTAGACTGCGCCCAGAAGAATCCTCCAAGTGAGGCGACCAGGGCCATATAGATCCAGAAGGACGGTCCCCTGCCTCCAAAGAATGGGACCCCCCCTCAAGGAACCAGAAGGGGAAGGGCGGAAGTCCATGCTTCGGCTTTGTCCAGGGCCCGGGTGGGTCCCAGAGAAAGGTCGACACTCCGACCCCACACCCCTCGACCCCTCGGAGTCCAAGAGAGTCCTAGTCCTCGAAAGGGCCAGCCTAGGAAGCTGGCAGCTCTGGGCTGCCCACGAAGGGGAGACCCAGGGAGCAGCACCCTCCCCTCCCCTCCTGTGGACTTCCCAATAGGCCCCAAAGTTGGGCGATCGAGACACACCACCGGAGGGGTTACCACCGCCGAGGGGCCAAGGAACCCCCCAAGGCCAGGTTGCATGGCAATGGTGGCACGCACCACAGCCTGCTGGTCTGTACCACTGACCCTAACCTTGGGGGGAACCAGACGCACCTCAGAAGGGGGCTGACTGAGACCCGTCGTGGAGACCACCAGCTCGTCCTCCTCTGCAGACAACCCCAAAGGGTGTGACTGCCCGCTCGACTCCGAGCCTAACTCCGAAGAGGTAGAGTCTGAGGCCCTAAGCCAGACAGTAGGAGGGCGAGGGAGGGCGACCTTACCAAAGGGCCCAGAAGTCCAAGCAGTGGCCAAGGTGGCACCTGCACCCTCCACAGCCCCGCAAGCAGTGCTGGCAGAAGGCGGCAGAGTAGCATGGGCCAAAGGTCCCGAACTAGTGCCAGCTGCGGCACCGTCAAGTCCACCGGCACCAGGGGCGGTACCAGTAACAGAGACGGCGCCGACAGAACAACAGCCTCGGTGCCAACGACGCCAGGCCCTTCGGCGCCGCAAGCGGCACCGAGGACCGAAGCAGCGCCGACGACCCGAGGGCGGACTGGCCAGACCCCTCGGCGCCACGAGCAGCACCGAGAGCACCAACGGCACAGAGGACAGCACCGACGGACTACTCTGAAGGCCCCACGGCGCCGTGTTCAACCTCGGTGCTGCAAGACATGGCGGAAGGCGACGCAGATTCCAGGGTCACGGCGCCGCGAGCAGAGTCGGCACCGCGAACAGCGCCGACAAGGCCCATGGCACCGAAAGACGAGTCGGCGACGACAGGGATCCACGGCGCCGCTGGAACGGCCTGAAGGTCCCGACGGCACCGAGCGACTGCATCAACCCGGCCTTCCAGACCGGGAGCGACCGGGAGCCTTCACCCTGAAGGGGTGAATGCCATAGCGGCGCCTCCCGCCCGCTCCAGGAGGAAGTGGGATGGGCCTCCTGTGCCGCGGAAGGAGCCTCGGCCAAGGCTAGGCTACAAGAGGCCGAGGCTCCCTCCTCCTCGGTCCGTACAGAACCGGGAGGGGACCCGGAGGAAGGGCCGAAGGCTTGTCTGGCTGACGAGTCACGGACCCTACCCCGAAAGTCGGGCGGAGTCGGCCTTACTTTAAACGGCTTCTGTTCAAGACGCCGGCGTCCATGGAGAAGCAGGCGCTACACAAATCCATGTCGTGAAGCAGGCCAAGACACGAGAGACACCGGTCATGCTGGTCGGTAATGGAGTACTTGTGGCCGCACGGGCACCGAACATGGGGGGCCGCCCACCTTAGACGACTTCTTGCCCTCTGACCGCGACATGACCTACGGAAAAAAACCACCAAAACAGACTCGACGTCACTTAACTGTAAAATAAATGGAAAGATCTTACCAGCGACATCGAGTAGGGCAGACTAGAACCAGCAGGAACCGACGGACTGTCGACGACAAAAGGCTAAGGCCTAAAACTTTGAAAATCTCTTCACTGGCTTCCCACGAGGCGATCTCGATGGCGGGAGATGAAGAACTGGTGGGCAGGCGGAGTCGACACAGCTTAACGGCTAATCCTCGAGTGCCACGTAGTACGTCAGCCTCGAGGGCGGCACCATGCTGCGTCGACTCCGCCTATCCTTTTAAAAAAAAAAAAAAAGGCTCCCGCAGGGTCCTGATCTCCGGCCAGTACCCATCTGTGATGAATGGTGAAGACTGACACAGATAAGATTATGGAGGCACTCCTTAAGGAAAGGATAGTGCAACACCTGGAATCCACAGGAGCACAGGATCCAAGACAGCATGGGTTTACAAAAGGAAGGTCCTGTCAAACGAATCTGTGAGTTCTTTGACTGGGTAACCAGAGTGGTGGACCAAGGAGGAGCAGTTGATGTCACCTACCTTGACTTCAGCAAATCTTTCAATACGGTTCCATATAGAAGATAGATTAATAAGCTGGGTAGGCTCGGGGTGGGTCAGAAGTAGGTCAACTGGGTGGCAAACTGGTTGACGGGCAGAAAACAGAGTAGTGGTAAATGGTATACAGACAGCAGAAATGCAAGTCACAAGTGGGGTACTTCAGGGATCAGTCCTGGGGCCAGTCCTCGTCAATATCTTCATCAGTGATACTGCAGATGAACTAGAGGGTAAGGTTTGTCTGTTTGCAGATGACACCAAGATCTGCAACAGAGTAGATGATACAGATGGGGTGGGCAGAATGAGAAGAGATCTGGATAAACTAGCAAAATGTTCGGAAGAGTGGCAATTGGGGTTTATTGCAAAGAAGTGCAAGATCATGCACAAAGGGAAGAGAAACCCTGAAGCCACCTGTAGACTGGGAGAGGAGTTGCTGGCAGTCACAAGGGAAGAAAGAGACTTGGGCATCATCATCACCAATGACCTGAAATCACCCAAGCAGACCACTAAAGCAGTAGGTAAGGCTAAGGAGATGTTGGGGGTGTATTAGTAGGAGTATCACAAGTCATAAGAGGAAGCTAATAATCCCTCTTTACAAGACACTGGTTAGGCCCCATCTGGAGTACTGCGTGCAAGTACTGGAGGCCACACCTTCACAAGGGCATTAACCAAATTGAGGCAGTCCAGAGAAGGGCAACCAAAATGGTGCAGGGACTGCATCAGAAAACATATGAGGACAAATTAATGGAGCTCAATATGTATACCCTAGAGCAAAGGAGGGAGAGAGGTGATATGATCAAAACATTCAAATACCTTAAAGGCATTAACATGGTGAAAGAGTCTAACATGTTTCAGTATAAGAAAAATAGCAGGACAAGAGGACACAGCATGAGATTAGAGGGAAGCTGATTAAGGGGTATTATGAGGAAGTTCTTTTTCACAGAAAAGGCGGTGGATGCATGGAACGGCCTACCTCAGGAAGTGGTGGATATGAATACAGTGCAGGGCTTCAAACAGGCATGGGATAGGTATAAGGGAGCAATACAGATGAGTATGAATAGATAGACCACTGACAGAGCAAAGGTCGATGGCACATTTTTAAGGTAGAAAAAGAAATGGGCAGACTGGATAGGCCTTGTGGTCCTTATCTGCCATCAACTTCTATGTTTCTATGTAGAATCTGCAACCAGAGCCTGCAACTCAGAGATGCATCTGACAGACATCATCACCACTGGAAATAGTGTCTTCCAAGAGAGGAAAAGCAACTAACAAGTAGCTGCAGGTGCAAAGGGAGGCGCAGTGAGGGTGTCCGAGACTGAACTGAAGTCCAACACCAGAGCTGGATCTCAGACAGGGGGTTGCTGAGGGATGAAACTCCTTAAGAAACTACAGGAAATCTCCAGATGGACCACAGTTTTGCCCTCTGGGCATGAGAAGCCAACAGAGCAGCCATGTGGACCTTTATTGAGGGATACCCTAACTCTGAGTCCTTAAGGGATAAGAGGTAGAGAGGTAGTCCAGCACTTTAGAAACTGGACACGTAAGGAGATTCAGTGCATGCCCTGTACACCATACAGTAAAACACTTCCATTTTTGTGAATAAGTGTACCAGGCAGATAGCTTTCTAGCCACCAAGACAGTATCAACTACTGCCAGGGAAACCCCAGTGGGACAGCTCTATGTCCTCAGAAGCCAGACTTGAAGGTGCAAGGACCGAAGATCTGGGTGCATCAGAGCATCCTGGTTCTGTGTCAGAAGTTAGGGAAGAAACAAGGGTTTCAAAAACTGAAGGCCCAAACATAAGTACATGCTGTTTGGGGCACATAGATATCCATGGCCAGCTGAGTTAAGGCACATTTGGTCAAAATGTTTGATTCCAAATAAAGGCCTAGGCCTTCAGGATATGGCCTGGCTACTCCCCCGAAGAAATGCTTGCAGCGGTAGTGGGACAGGAGGGTCTGCTAGCTGCTGGAGAAGCGGAAACCAAATTTGCTTGGGCCAAACAGGAGTCACCAGAATCAGTGTGGCATGCTCGGCCTGCAGTTTGCCCTGAACCCTCTATATTAATGGGGGAAAAGCACACAGAAATCTCCCTTTCCAAGAGAGGGACAACGCGTCTCACCAGAAAACTCCAGGCCCTGGAGTAACTGAGCAGAAATGCAGCAGTTTTGTGTTGTATGGAGACACAAACAGGTCTATGTGCAGTCTACCCATTTTTCGACGAGGTCTTCCACAACAGAGTCTGAGTTCCCATTCATGGCAAAGTGCATTGGATAAACTGAGATGATCTGCCAGAGAATTCCGGTCCCAGGGAGGAGCACTGCTGATAGAAATTTGTCAAGTTCCACAGCCCAGTGGCAGACTCTCATTGCTTCTCTGCACAAAGCATATGAATGAACTCCGCCTTGTTGAGTGACGTAGTACATCACCGACATGCTGTCTGTGCCAGTCAGCAGCTGATTCCCCAGAACGAGGGTGATGAAGGCCTATAGGCCACAAAGAACAGCCTTTATCTCCAGAGTGTTGCTGTGATGCACTGTCTGCAAAAAGCCCCATTGGCCATGGGTTCTGAAGGGGCCCAAATGAGCACCCCACCCTGTTCCAGAGGCACCCTTGGTCATCACAAGCAGGGGAATGGTCTCAGAAATGGAATCTCTTTCTCTAAGTTGGAGCAGCCCAGCCACCAGAGTAAGGAATGACGGAGAGGAAGAATGACCTGTATGACAGGCTCCAACTCATCTGAGTGTTGAGCCCTGGGATCTTCATATGGAGGTCAGCCAGTGAACTGTCAGGATGGCAGCTGCCATCATGCCAATTAGTCTTAACAGATAACAGGCCGACACAAAGTAGTCGGAGGTAACCAGCTGTGCCTGTGCCAACCCGTGTCTAGCACGGCTCTTATGTATTGGAGCCTCAGGGAGGGGGTGGATGACTAACTTGAGCTCTGCGACCAACGTGCCCAGCTGATCGAACAACTGCCTGGTCTGACACAGTGTGTACACAAGGGCTTCCTAAGACAGGACCTTTAACAACCAATCATCAATGTAAGGGAAGACATACAGACCCTCCTTGCAGAGGGCCACTGCTACAGCAGCAAATGCTTTGGTAAAGACACGCAGCATGGAACAAAAACCCGAAGGGGAATAAATGAAATTGGCAGTGAGAGTCCTGCAGCATGAACCACAGGCATTTTCTGTGTGACATGCAGATCTTAACTTGATGGTAAAACATCCATTCAATCCCCCTGTAATAACAGTAGGGACAGGATGGATTGCAGAAAGACCATTCAGAACTTCCTGTATTCTATGCAAAGGTTCAGACCCTGAAGATCTATTACTGGCCTGAAATCCCTGGTGCATTTTGGAACCAGAAAGTACCCCAAATAGTAGCCTTGATTCATTTCTGAAACTGGGACCAATCCTACATACCTTTTGCTAGAGGAAGGATTGAACCTCCTCCAGTAAAAGGGTAAGATGTCCCAAAGGGTAAAGGTTTGGCAATGGTGGGGTTACTGGAGGAACTGTAAGGAGCTTTAAGGTGTGTCCATGCTGAACCACTTCCAGTACCCAAGCATCTGTACTTATCTCCCTCCACTTTGGTAGAAAGAGGGAGATACAGACCCCTACAAGAACTTCCTGAGACAGCAAGTTCAGAGGAAGAGGAGAGAGTCAAAATGTGCCTGAGATAGCTAGGGTGCCAGTAATGGTTTGACTTCTGTAAGTCTTGCATGGGCACCGGCAGCAAGTTTGTAGCCGGGGAAGAGGAAGGGTGCAGTCTCTGGTACCCGTGACTGGAGCCTCTGAATAACCACGGCCTGGACATGCATAGGTCCTGTGAAAAGAACAAAAAACCCAATCCTGGGGCTTTGGGTTCAGAGTATTAAAGGATTTAAGAGTCACTCTTGTAGACTGCAAATCCCATAAAGCATTTTCAACATAACTTGATCAACAACTGTTTACTCAGGACAGGGGCATTCATAACATGTTGCTGCATGTCAGAGGTGAAACCAGCCCCCTATAGCCAGGAGTGGCAACAGAGGCAAATCCCAGAGGCAGCAGCCTTTGCAGCAGCATCACAGGCATGACAGGCCAATCTGAGTAGGTGCCTATTAGCATCCCATCCATTAGCCATGCTTTGCTGAGCCAGTAGTTTTCCTGCACCATTTGGCAATTTTTCAGTCATCATCTCCAAACACAAGTCTGATACTGATGGCCACTGCCTCGAAAGACAAGTCTGATATTTATTCACATATGCCGGACTGTTGGCAATTCTGGGGCCCAGGAGAGTAGAAGTGAAAGTTCTCTTCCTCATCACATCCAGCTTCCTCGACTCCTTTCACATATCTAGACTGTGTAGTATGGTACGGGCTGCACGCCCACTGGCTCACGCTGCGGACCAATGGGCGTACAGCCCTACCGCACGGTGTCAGTTGGCCGGCGGCAGGGCGGCAAGCAGGTGGGGAGCTGCCACCCACCACTGACCAGGGGGGGGAGCAGGGGGTGGGTCTCAGTGGGCGGGTGGGGGTACCGCTAGACCACCAGGGTTGGGTTGCTGTGGCATTAATGTTTACTGACGCCCGCGATCGGGCTGCAAGCGGTCCAATAGACCACCAGGGATATTGGGCTTCTAAATTAAAACATATGCCCGCGATCGGGCTGCGAGCGGTCCACTGGACCACCAGGGATATTGGACTTTTAAATTAAAACATATGCCCGTGGTCGGGCTGTGAGCGGTCCACTGGACCACCAGGGATATTGGACTATCCTTTTACTATGTATGCCCGCGATCGGGCATGGGGGGGCACCGCCACGAAGGTGCAGCCGGAGCTCAGGTGGCAGCTGCCATGTTGTGCCCTGCAATATGGCAGCTCACCTGTGGGTGGCCAGCTGTTGCTCCTTTTTTTTGGCTCACCTGTGTGCAGCGCAAGTAGGGGTTGCACATGCATGGACTCAGCACATCCCGGGCTGAATATCGGGATGTGCGGAGTATGCATGGGCACGCCCCCCCCACCTGCGCTGCATACATTACTGATGCGCTCCGGTGCATCGGGATTTGTGCCAGGCTCAATCCCCGTTTGAATACCACGCCGGAGCGCAACAGTGTTGCACCTGCACAACCCTTCTGAATATCCAGGCCAATGTGTTACATGGAAGGCCTTAAATCAAGGACCTCCTGTTTTTTCTGAGTTAATTACAGCTGTAGTTGCTAAGATGGAAGATCATATCCATTTTATGACGGAGGGGAAAACCCAACTTATGACACAGGAGTGCGAAATTCATAAAGATACTTTCATGTCCTGAAAGGGGGAAGCTTATCACGAGATCAAAGAGATGTCATTTGAAGAACATACGAGTCATGCCGAGGATTGCAAAATTAATACTTTGAAAAGACATCCTGTTTTTTGTATTAGATATATTTTTATATATAATCTGACTGAGGAGAAGCTAGACCTCACACAAAAGGGGTTGGCAAACACAGTTTACTTTAAGGAATAATTCTGTTTTACCTGGAGACATTTTTATCTAGACTCTGACCAGGAAAGATCTGTAAGCACTTTCAAACAAGTATTTAGAAAGAGAGTCAAATCTAAGTACTTTAAGTAGGAATTTGCACTGTTTAAACCTTGTTCTTTTAAAAGATTTGTATGTCTTGTGATATAAGAGGTCTGTATTTTGGTGTTTTACATATTTTTATCTATTTTTAGTAAAACACTTTTTAGAACACATTTGGTCTGTCTTTATACTTTTCTTACAACTAAAAGAAATTCACATGGTTAAAGCAGACAACAGACATAAGCCTGAATGGTGATTCCAAACTGGAAAGAGAAGCGTTTTAAATCTGAGGTCTTTATTAAAGTTTTAAGGGTTCATCTCTGTATACCTGGTTAGGTGCCCATAGGCAAAGATATCTGGCCCCCCCGAAGACAGAAATATCTGAGCTTGTACATCAGGTACACTAGCAAGAGGTTCACAGTTTGAATCCCTCCAAGACTTGAGACCAAAGGTTGATCCGAACTCACAAAACAGACAAGAGGGTTACCCTTTTCTGTTAATCTGTTCACAAGACTGCGCTTGGAGGTTGGCACTTTGGGAGTAGAGGGCCTGACCTGCTGGGTGGGTTTGTGACAGTCTATTTTTTCTATGACAGTTCATGCCTGAGCACTGTGTGCTTTCCTCAGTCATAGTGCTTGCTCATCTAAACCACTGATCCTGGTAATGAACTGTAAGGCAGATGTCTCCTAACCCTGTTCCATCCGCAACTGCAGCACCTTGCCCTCAAGACTGATAATGTTCACAGCCGACGTATGTGGATGCATGTTAAAACATAACACTGTGCCTGTATCACAGGGACATCAGTCACTGCTCACCATGCTGCTGGTCACAGAATGGTTCTCCATAACCCTGTGTGATTATCATTCTTCAAATCTGCTGTATTGAGAATGCACGGACAACAAAAACAAGTTACTCACCTGTAACAGTAGTTCTAGGAGTGCTATATGTTGTTCATCCACACTTGCTGACAGATCGCATTTCCCTATAAGGGTCGCCAGAACGTCTTCAAGCTGGCTCCTCCCACTGACCCGGGTGGTAAAACCCTCGGCTCCGCCCCATGAAGCCAGATCTCGGCCCGATGGAAGCCAGATTGTGCGTCGCAGCCGGGGAGGTCGGGTGGGTCAGTGTGGATGAACAACATGTACCACTCCTAGAACTACCGTTACAGGTGAGTAACTTGTTTTTTCTAGATCATGAATATGTTGTTCAATCCACACTTGCTAGCAGACTCCTAGAAGTTCACCGGGAGGAGGGAGGGGGGCAAGGCACACATCCCCTACTTAGGGAACAGGGACTGGTAAACTGAGACTGCCTTGGTCGAGTTCACGAACGCGGTACTTAATGGCATGGATAAAGAGTGTCTGACGGGTGCCATGTTCGTGGACTTGACCAAGGCATTCGACTCAGTTGATCACCAATTGTTGATTTCTAGACTTGGGTCATTGGGAGTTGGTGAGTCTTTCTTGGACTGGACGAGGGATTATTTCACAAATAGGTTTCAAAGGGTTAAATATAGGGGTGCTGTATCAGACTCTGTAATGGTTAAGTGTGGGGTTCCACAAGGTTCTATTTGGGGCCACTTTTGTTTTCTTTGTTTTTTGATCAACTAGTAAGTGTGATTAATAATGCTTCTTTAACACTTTACGCTGACGATGCAGTAATTTATACGCAGGGTTTGTCATTTGGAGATCTAGGTGTTTCTTTAACAGAGGAAATGTGCAATTTTCAGTCTTCACTTATGGCCTGTAAATTACTCTTAAACAAATCTAAGACAAAGGTGATGGTTTTTGTACCCCACCTAGACTGAGATCTGAGGTTGGTACTTGGAAGTTAAATCTCTTGATGGATTACTGTTTGACTATGTTGATACATTTCAATATCTTGGGGTATTACTAGATTCTCATCTAAGTTATGAATCTCATTTTTGAGGTTACCTAAAGAATATATTGTAGATTGGGTTCTTTGTACAGAATCCGTTCATTTCTTATTCCTGAGTCTAGGCTGGTTATTTCTAATTGCTGCTTACTTCCTATTGTGAACTATGCAGCTATGATTACTGACACTGCTTCTGACAGTGATTTCAAAGAAATCCACTTTACTTCACTTGATAGCTAAGTTTGCTTTAAATTGTTCTAAGTCATCTCATCATTGTGTGATTTTGAAAGAAATGGGTTGGTTACCGGTTTCATTAAATTTCCAATACTGTGTGGCCAAGTTCATACATAAAGTTATGGATTCTGGAATTCCACATAGTATTTCAAAGTTTTTGAGACCATATATTGATGGTCATTATTCTAGACATAGGTCAGACAGTAGGTTTCTCGAGATTCCTTTTATGAAATCTAAAAGTGGACAAAGATCCTTTGCTTATATTGCTCCATTCATTTGGAATGAAATTCCTCAAGATATTAGGTGGTTGTGTTCTGTCAAAAAGTTTGCCGATGCATTAAGGATGTATTTCGAATCTCAATTTAATTGTAACTGTTTTTTATGAATTTTTTTTTATGAATTTTATACGTAACAAAGACATTTTTGTCTGCAATTTGCTGTATTGTATATGTATGTTTGATTATGTATTGTCTGTATGCAATATATGTGGGTCGCACCTGTAAAAGGAACTTGTTTTCCAGTGTGCTTACCCGTTATGCGAATAAACAAACAAACAAACAAACAAACTGAGGCCCCAAAAAGGAAAATTACGTACCTACCGTAATTCTTGATCTTCTCTTGTATCTTCACCATTCATTACTTACTGGGTGTAAGCCGGAGGCGCACACCCATCACGGGAGCTTTTTTTTTTTTAAAAAGTTGCCTAACTGGCCCGCCTCGAGAGCGGCGTCATGCGTCATGCGTGGGGCGGCCAAGTAGCGACGACTCCTCCAACTCAGTTCTGTGAGCCGAGAGGCAAAGTGAAAGCAGAAAATATAGATAGCGAGGCAAGATAGCCGAGGGATAGCAAAGCAAGGAAGAATGAACTGAAAAAGGAATAAGCCGATGGAGGAAGGACAGAGGAGATAAGAACATCCCTAGGCTAGGGAGTGCAGGGCCTCCTTACCTGGGCGACTCTAGGAGGAGAGATGAGTAAGGAAATGAGAAAATATAAGAAGAAGAAGAAAGAGAAGAGAGAGATGGGATGTTGAAGGGACCAGAAGGCCCAACAAGCATAGTTAGCTTGTAGCTGAAGGCTCGACTAAAGAGGAAGCAAGAATCCCCGGAGATAGAGCTGAAGAGAAGGTTCACCGAACCCGCTAGACAGACTCAGGAGGGCATAGTCCTCATCTTCAACATGCCATTGTTCTTGACACCCACCTCGGGCTCCTGGCTGCGGAGGGCCTTTAACTGGAGGACAGCCGAGGAGGGATGAATAAAACCCCAGCAGCCTGAGAGCGCTGCTCAGGGGTTTAGAAATGGAAAATGTAAGCCTTTCAGGCATTTCAAGATAGAGATGGGACTCAGACTGATTGGCTAAGGCCGGCCAAGGCTTAGGCTGGCTAAGATTGGATATGGTCAGCAAAGCTCTACTGTAAAAATTGTCCAGGAGGACACTTAAAGGGAGAAACCACTAGCAAAACAGCGAGAAGGATAGCCTACCTTCTCATTTGCCTTCTTGTTTGATTTCTCCATTTTTTTTTTTTTTTTTTACAGATAAAAATTTTTTTTTTTTTAACTAGATGCATGACCCAGATACCAAGAT
Source organism: Neoceratodus forsteri (assembly GCA_016271365.2). Classification (NCBI taxonomy): domain Eukaryota; kingdom Metazoa; phylum Chordata; order Ceratodontiformes; family Ceratodontidae; genus Neoceratodus; species Neoceratodus forsteri. The sequence continues at coordinate 178,604,446 of CM057450.1, read as the reverse complement.
GCCTATAGCAGTCGGAGAGAGTTCCCTCAGCATTTTTTTTTTTTTTAAAGAGAAAGGAACAGACGTACTCGTTCCTCTGCTCTGCAAGGTAAGAATAGAGGGGGGAATTAGATTTCAGGGCAACTATCTGAACACGGGATTGCAGGATCAAAACTGAATAGCCTGAGCCAGGCCAAAAAACCCCAGAGGTAACTTTCTATAAGAATAGCAAGAGATAGTTGTGCAGTCTGATCACCAATGCAATCCACGAGATGGCCCATGAATCTTAGAGTAAGTAATTTTTCTGGATTTTAGAACCCCCCCCCAAGAAAGATCTTTTTTTTTTTTTTACTTTTGTCTTTTTTTTTTGGGGAAATTTAAGAATTTTCCTATATTTTATATAAATGCAGAGAGAGGAGGAGGAGGTGGAGAAGCCACAGGAAGAGGCACTGAGGGGATGGTGGGTGGTGGTAATGAATGGTAAGATACAAGAGAAGATCAAGAATTACGGTAGGTACTGCACTTTTCCTATCTTCCCTGTCAATCTTCACCATTCATTACTCCTGGGTGAGTATGCTCCTCTTCCCCTGGAGGGGGAAGAGGCCATACCCTGAGGGAACAAGACCCCCAGCCTTCTGCTGGTGAGAAACAGAAGGAGAAGACCCTGGCTTATTCAGAAAGCCTAAGAGGGAGAAGAGCTAGGAGGTGCCTCCCGAGGACGAGGAGACGGAAGGAGCCCCTGTAAAAGTCTCCTAGCTCTGGAAGAGAAAAGACGGGTCCCCCGGAAGGCGGAGCGAATCACCCTACGCCGGGCCAGGGGTGACAACCTGGAAAGATGAAGCCATGCCGTCCGCCTGATGCAGATCGCTGTCCCTGCAAGCCTGGAAGCCACCTCATTGGCGTCATAAGATGCCCTTGCTTGGTGTCTTGCCAGCTCCAGGCCTACCGCGGAGAGGGCAACGGCTTGTCTGGTTTGCTCCGTATCAGGCATAGATGCCAGCAGCTGGGACATCATCGACCACAGATGCCGGTTGTAGGCAGCGTGGTGAGCCTGATGTGATGCAATACATGCACTCGCACGAGCAGAAGAGAACACTCTTCGCCCCCAACGGTCGAACTGGAGAGAGTCCGAATCCGGTGGGCGGTCGTGTGCCAGGCAACGGCGCCCAGAAGGAGTATCCAGGTATACCAAACCTGAGGACGGGTTGGGAAGGGAACCTAGAGACTCAGAGGGGGCACAATACCTACGCTGGCAGTCCGCCGGGGCTGGGGAAGAAGCGGCAGGGGACTGCCATGACCGGATAGACGCCTCCTGGAAGGGGATAGGCCAGGAAGGTACCACCAGATGCTGGGCACTGAATTCATCAAGGAATTCACGCGTCTCCCGTTCGGTATTGTCTCTTTGAACGTAGGAAATCCGGAGATCCCTCACCATCCTCGAGAGGAAACGCTGATATTCTGTGAAATCAGCATCGGAGGACAGATGAGCAGGGGGTTCCTCTCCCTCAGAGGAGGGAGACGAGGATGATGGGGAACTGGAATGCCCAGAGGATTCCTGCGGCGGTGGGGAGAGTCAAAAACCCGCTCATGCATGTACCTAACGTATGAGGAGAAGGCCGCCGCAGAACCCCTGAACTGCTCCCAGGATAACGGACCCATAGGGCCGACATGGCCTGGGAGCGGGGGTGGTGAAGGCAGAGAGATGGGAGAGGGGCACCTCCGCGGAGGCAACTGCTCTCTGCGAAGGCTCTGGAATCTGGGGAAAGGAGCCCTGGAAAGAGGGATCCCGGATATCAGACCAGGCCGCAGAACGGAACTCTGGGGAAGCGGAGCCTGGAAGAGCCCTGGGGGAGAACCTCCCCTGTGATGACGCCGGGACTGCATGGATCCAGAAGGGCAGTCCGCACAAACACCGCCGAAGGACACCCTAGAACCCTGGAGGGAGGGGCGAGGCTCTGCACTTCAGCTCCTGGCCACCCCCCCTGAGGTGGCCAAAGAAGACCGAGCAGCAGACCCCCTGCCCCTCGACCCCTTGGACTCTGAGAGGGCCCTCCTCCTCGACCACAGCATCCCCCTGTCCCTAGAGAGCGACAGCACCTGCAAGGTAGCTGTCACCGGGCCTCCAGAGAGGGAGCCTCGCCACCCCCACGCCTGCCCCTGGCTCCGCCACCCCAGCCAGGGAACCCTCAGAGGCAACGGAAGGGGATAGAGGAGGGCCCGCTGCGCCACCTGGCACCTCTAGCCACCGGGACCCAGACTCGAAGAGTGGGGTGCCAGGATGGGTCCATCGTCTGAATCATCGCCTCCGAGGAGGACGAGACCAGCAGGACCTCAATGCTGGCCACCCAGGGGTCCTCGAGGCTACGGGCCGGAACGGCCCGGTCGCGAGTTGCGCCGCCTCCCTCACGCCGGGTAGCTGGTGCCTAGCTCATTCAACGGCGCCGCCGCAGGCCGGCACCGCCTGGAGGAAGGACCAGGCCCACGGCGCCAGGCGATCGGAAGGCAGGCAGCACGCCGACGGCACCGCCTCGTCCATCGGCGCCGCGAACGGCACCAAGGCCCAAGCGGCACCACCAACGGCACCGCCTGATCACCGTGTCGGTGAACGGCGCTGTCACTAAACGGCAGAGCCGAAACGGGCGCTGTCTCGATCACCAGCACCGCGAATGGCGCCAGGATCCAAAACAGCGCCGGAAGGCGGCGTCGAGGGTCCACCCGAGCTGGGCCCAAAAGACAAGGGCCTCACCATGGGGGGAGCCTGCACCTCCAAAGAGGTGACCTCCAAGGCGGTGTCGGCGCCGCGGCCCCGGGAGGGACTATGATGCTCTCCGACACCGCAGAAGGGCCTCCTCGCAAGAAAGACGAGGAGACCCTCCTCGTGATCAGAGAGGCCCGGAGGGGACCCGGGAGGGCCTAGAGACCTTACCTGAGAATCCCTTGAGCGACGCCGCCCCCTCGAAGGTCGGCGGGCTTTGCCGAGCTTGAACGCGGACTTTGAGGACACGGCAGTCCATGGAGAAACAGGCGTCCGACGTAATCCATGTCATGGTTGGGTCCCAGGCAACGAAGACAAACGCTATGCCGGTCCGAGACGGAGAAATGCCGCCACAGTAACACCGACGAGATAGGCGCTCGCCTTCAAACACGCTTAGCTCCGGACCCAGACATAACGCGAAATAACAAGAAAAACAGTAGGAAAACACACCGCGCGCTTATAGAAAGAAAAAGAACGGTCCTACCGATCGGGCGCGAAAGTGTGCGGAAAAGAGGAGTCGCTGACGCAGTAGACAATTGACGCTCCAAAAACAGGTGCTGCCTCGACGGTGGGAGAAACAGAACTGAGTTGGAGGAGGAGTCGGTCGCTACTAACGGCCGCCCCTCGCACATGACGTCGCTCTCGAGGGGGCCGATAGGAACTTAAAAAAAAAAAAAAAAAGCTTTCAGATTTGGGGCGCCCGCCATACATTCCAGGAAGTAATGAATGGTGAAGATTGACAAGGGAAGATCTAGCATCCCGTGTGACTCAAGGTCGATGTGGTAATGGGAAATGAAGGTGTGTGCTGACTTCCAGGTAGCAGCCCTACAGATTTCCTGGATAGGGACGTCCCTAGAAGCAGTCACTGACGCAGTGGTATGGCAGGTGGAATGAGCCCTTAGCCCTATGGGGAGGCTCTCTACCCATCAACCTATAGCAGAGATTAATGCGGGAAGTGATCCAACTGCCAATCGACCGCTTTGCTGCAAGTCTGCCAGGTACGGCTTCAGCGTAGGTGACAAACCTCTCCCCTAACTTCCGCCATACACTCTTTGTAGTAGGCAAGCATTCATCTCAGGTCCAAAGTATGGAGCCTGTACTCGGCCTCCGAGGTGTAACTGGGGTAGAACACCGGCAGAGTAATCACCTGGTTAAGGTGAAACTCCGACACCATCTTCAGAAGGAATTTCAGGTGGGGGGGCAGGACAACCTTGTCCCTGTGGAAGACCAGGTAAAGAGACTCAATAGAGAGCACTTGTAACTCCCCTGTCCTTCTAGCTGATGTAATAGCCACCAGAAGGTGGTCCTCCACGACAAATGTGAGATATCACACTTGTGCACAGGTTCCAATGGCTTGCCTTTGAGCTTTGCCAAAACCAGCAGTAGATCCCACGGAGGTGGAGATTCACACACTGGAGGGGATATGTGATCTAGGCCCTTGAAGAAGCACCAGACCATTTTTTCCTGTGCCACTGACTGCTCACCGGCCCCTGCCCGGTAGGCAGAGATGGCTGCCAGGTGCACCCTAAGGGTCGTCGACTGAAGCCCCAAAGATGGTCCAAAATGCTAGGCACCGGACATGACGAGGGGTCCAACCCCTTGCCCTGGCACCAAATAGAAAACCTTTTCCATTTGAAGGTATAGCATTTTCTGGTCGATTCATTACGGGACGCCTCAACAATGCTAAGGACCTCGTCGGAGAGAACCAAAGCCTGGAACTATAGCTACTCAGGAACCAGGCTGCCAGGTGCAGGGATTGAAGGTCTGGATGGAGTACCTGCCTCTGATTGATGGAGAGCAGGTCCGGGCGTGCTGGAAGTCGTCTCGGGAGCCTGGCGCCGAGGCTGAGGAGATCTGGATACCAGAACTGGTGTGGCCAATCTGGGGCTAACAGGATCACCTGTGTCTTGTCCTTCCTGAACTTGATGAGCACTGTGTGTATCAAGGGAAGTGGGGGAAGAAGTAGAAGAGGCCTGGGGTCCAAGGCCTTGAGAAGGCATCCCCCTGCAGCGAGCCCTGCTGAGGGGGGTGGGCATGGAACAGCCTCAGCTTTGCATTCTCCCTGGAGGTAAACAGGTCCACCTGAGGGGAGCCCCAGTGGGAGAACAGGTTTTGTACTACCTCCTGGTGGAGTGACCACTCATGAGATGCCTTGCCCATCCGGCTGAGGGCATCGGTCAGCTGATTCGAGGCTCCTGCCACATGGATGGCTAGGAGATCTGCCTCTAGGCTAAGCACAAGGGTCCATGTGTGAAGAGCTTCCCTGCACAGAGGCAAGGAGTGCATCCCACCTTGTCTGTTGAGCTAGTACATGGTCATGGTGTTGTCTGTCTGGACCTGAACCACTTGACCCCGAACAAACTGAGCGAAGGCAGTCAAGGCTAGCTGAACCATGTGGAGCTCCAGCAGGTTGATGTGACATTGGGACTCCCGAGGGGACCAGAGCTTGTGGGCTCTGTGCTCCGCCAGATGGGCACCCCAACCCATCAGGGAGCCGTCAGTTGTCAGGATGACCGTCGGCTCATGGCAGACAAACGGGATGCCTTCTTGCAGATGAGCTGGGACCAGCCACCACTGGAGGCCATCCCACATCCTCTGGATCACAGTGACCAGCTGGTCGAGGTGACCTGAGCGCTGAGACCACTGGTTGGCCAGTTCCCACTGAAGGGAACGCATATGCCAGCGGGCCTTTCAGACCACGCTGGTTCAAGCCATCATGTAGCCCAGAAGACGCAGGAAGTCTCAGGCAGGGTGCAACTGCCCAACCAGAAATGACTGGGCAAAGGAGGAGAGAACCTGTGCCCTGTCCGCTGGGAGCCGAGCTCAGGCTCGGAAGGAGTCGAGCTCTGCCCCGATGAACTGAATCACCTGCTATGGCAAGACTTGCTTCAACCTTGGCCTCGTTGATCAGGAGGCGAAGGTCGAAGCAAGTCTGGAAGGCCAGATCCCTGAACCGCTCCACCTCCTGCCTGGAGGGACCTCCTATCAACCAGTCATCCAGGTTAGGGTACACCCGGACCCCTTGGCACCTCAGGAAAGCTGACACCACTGCCATGCATTTGGTGAAGACCCTAGGGGCTGAAGGGCATGGCTTGGAACTCATAAAGGGTTCCCTCAGCTCGGAAGTGGAGGAACCATCGGTGGGACAGAGAGATCGGGACATGAAAGAACGCGTCCTGAATATCTAGGGAGCAGAACCACATGCCGTGCTCCAAGGATGGTATGATCTGAGCCAGAGTTACCATCCAGAAGGTGCAGGACCTGAGAAACTTGTTAAGGTCGTGCAAATCGAGAATGGGGCACCAGCCCCCCATCCGTTTCAGTACCAGGAAGTACCTGGCAACTAACCCTCGGTCTGAAGGAGGGTCTTCTACTCTTCGCACCACCTCCTTGCGGAGGACCTGAGCTATGTGATCTTGGAGAGACGGCTGAGTAGCTGCGGACACCAGATCCCCCCGTGCGGCGCGGGCTCGCTATGGAGGGGCCTGCTTGAATTCCAGAGGCAAGCCTCAACCGACCACTTCCAGAACCCAATGGTCCGTGGTGATAACAGACCAGGCAGAAAGGAAGTGGCTGAGCTGGCCCCCATGGGAGGATCCATGGGAGGTACAACGGGTTGGAGGGTGGCACCCCCCAACCAGTCACTGAGCCAGCTTAGAGGAGGAGGAGGACCTGGCCGAGGGGCAGCTGGGACCTTTCCATCCAGGCTTCCTGACTGAAGAGGCCACTGATTTGGCCTGTGGTTATCAGGTTTGTGCCTACTGGCCCTGCTGGGCCAGTCTGGCCGCATGAGTGGAAGGGCGAAACGGCTTGCGGTTCTAGCGCTTAGAGCCCTTGTCCTTCTGGGCGGATGTCACAGAGTCCAGGGTGGCACTGGATTTCTCAATGCATGGGAAGTGGCCCTCCATTCCGGGCCTGAAAAAGTTGGTGCCCAAGATGGGGACATCTACCAGCTTGTGTTAGGTATCAGCCGTAAAGGTCGAGATGCACAACCAAGCCCTGTGGCACATGGGCACTGTGGCCGCTAATGAGCGGGCACAAGAATCAACAATATCCAGAGCAGTCTGGAGTTTCTGCTTCGCCACAGTCCTCCCCTGGTCCAGGACCTGCTTGACCGTGGTCTGGAGGTCCGTTGGGCAGTGAGGAATCACCTCATCCAGGGATGAGAGAAGTTAGCCATCAGCACAGCCGAGCTGATCTGATGAAGGCTGAGAGAGGAAGCTGCGTAGACCTTTTTACCGGAATGATCCAATCTGTTGGATTCCTTGGCCAGCGGTCTGTCAACATCCCCTGTATTGCCAGAGTACCAAAAGACAGAGTCTACCACCAAACCCTCAGTCAAGGGATGCTCAGAGAATCCTGAAAGGGAGCCAGTTGGGACCGCATATTTGCGGGCCATCCGGGCAGAGGGTGCAGAGTAAGAGGCGGGACGTTACCAAAGCTCCAATGCCGGACCCACAATGGCCTCAGCCACAGGAAAGGCTTCGTGGGGGAATCCCCTTTGTCCAGTATCTCCATGAGGGGATATCTGGCCCATTTCTGGACCAATTCGTGCTCCAATCCCATGGACTCGGAAATGAGCCGAAGAATGCCCATGAACGAGGTGGAACCCTCGTCAATGGAATGGCCCCCCCGACAGACTACATCGAGGGGACGAGAGTGCAACGAGAAGTCTTCAGACTCCCAGGAGTCTGTGTAAAGCGGGAATCCATCAGTGTCACCCTCAACCCGCCTTGGGCAGTCCGGAGTGAGAGTGACAGACAACCAATGGGGCAGACCTTGAGCCTGTCGAGAATCCTTGGTCAGAGCCCCAGATTTCGGTTGCTTGGATGGCAGCTCCACCGGAATCGGCAGAGAAGCTGGCTTCGGCCAAGCTGGCTGAGACAGAGCCGGTACCTCCACAGAAGTGATGGTGGCGGTAGCTGACATAGGCCGCTCGGGTGACAGACACTTGATATCCGGGGTAGAAGCCAGAGTTGGTTTCATCCCAGGCAAGACCTACTGTTGCCACATCAAATCTTTGTAGCGCCGACGCAACTTGCGCTAGAGCCTCTCCTCACTCGAGGAGGATGAAGATGAATAGTGGCGCTGCTGCTTACCATGGTGTCAGGACCAAGATCGCCGGTGATGATGAGTCTTGTCCAACCCAGTGGTGGAGGATCAAGACCAGGGCCAACAGAGGACATTGGAAGGTGTCTGGGGAACCCGCTGCTCCTTCTGATCAGGCTCCTCACTAGTCGGGTCCTACCCAGAAGGCTGAGCCAACCCGTCTGAGGCCACCGGAAGCACCAGTGTCCACAATAGACTCGTTGGCTGGATCGGGCGACAAGCTGCCAAATCGGCTTGTGAAAAATCTCGGCTGCGTTAGCAGCAGTCTCTGCTGACTGGTCTGACGGGATCACAATGAAACCAGAGGCCTTGGCCGCAACTCTGACCAAAGTTGAAACAGGAGTCTCCTGGGAGCGGTACCACTCCCAGTCCCAAGAGCGTTGACGCTGGGTCTTTTCCTTCTTCGGCTCCTTCTTGCAAGAACGGGAGAAGTGAGACCCCAAAGGGCCCACTCCTTTGGTAGCGAGAGATTGACACATCTCCTTGAACGAAGCCAAGTAAGTGGAGCCCAGTTGGAGCGGAATGAAGGCTGAAGCCGGAAGAGGAGCAAACTATGACCTGGGCTGCCTCCTCTCGAAGGCCTTAAGCTGTTCAAGCTGTTCCATGGACCCTGCAGCCACAGAGACCACCCAACGAACATCCTTAGATTTCACTGGCAGGTAACGTATTTCCAGTCACACCAGCCTAAGTTGGGCAGCGCAATCTTCCAAGTACCGACAAAGATCACAGGCCTGCGGATCGTGGTCGTGTCTCAGGCAGTAAACACACATGGCATGAGGGTTGGTGCGAGACATCTTCTACTCGCAGGGGGCACCAGCAAAACCCAGGAACCGATTTATCTTCCATCGCAGTAGCAAGGGAAGAGGCAGAAGATGAAACTCAAATGAGTTTTAAAGTTAGTTTTGGAAACGAATCCGAAGATTCTAGAGCCAGGGCCTACCACACAAGGGACTGCTAAGGAGGGAACCTGAACCTTCCAGCAGAAAGGAAGATCTGGCGTCATGGGGTGGAGCCAAGGGTTTTACCACTCGGGTGGGTGGGAGGAGCCAGCTTAAAGACGTTCCGGCGACCCTTAAAGGGAAAGGCGATCTGCCAGCAAGTGTGGATTGAACAAAATATCCACAATCCTAGAAAAACATTTCATGTCCTTCTCTCAAGCACGCTTCTTAACTATCAGGTGTGCCATGCATGCTGGTACCAGGTCAATATGTTGCTACCCTAACAGCATGGCTAAAACCACACAGCAGAAAGTGCTAAACCATGTACAACGACAGGTGTATTACAGCGTTCAGGAATTACCACTACCCCTGTCACTGTATGCTCAGATGGGGGACAGCTGGGTTAGCTGCAAGTGTAGTGCCTGGTCAAGCTGCTCCCATGGCGGAGTGGGTAAGTCACTAGCACCTGAAGTGTAGTAACACCGAGGATCAGGCTTCAGTTCCCCGTCTCCTAGAATTGGAGCTCCTATTTATTTTTGTAAACATTACACCCCTCCCGAGTTTCTCCCCATCTCAGAGGTCCACACCCCCTCAGAGCTGATTATAATTAGTCCGGGGGTGTAGACAAACAGCTTGTGTTTTCTCCCATTCATTTCAATGGTGTACGCTCATTTGGTTATGGTCGGTGTTTTTACCAACTTTATTTGGGAGGACGGCATTTTGCTTGTGGAATTGTTTGCCACGCTGTTTCTGTTTGCGGGGTCTTGACCCCATGCCTGCACGCCATGTCTTATATGCTGATATATTCCCCATGAACACATATCAAACCTGTGACCCTTATCACACACCAAACCATGGAGATGGCTACCACTGGAAGAGCAACCTTTCATATCCACTACAGTACACCTGGTAGTGCCTGTCTGACCCCAATGGACTCAAGGTATGCAGTCATTAGGGTGCTATAATGTGGGCACTGCAGAAAGGTTATGAGTGAAGGGCATTTTGGATTTTAGTACATCCCGCACTCACATCGTGTTGGGCGTCGCCACAATTCTGCTGTCCTTCATGGGATGCCAAACCCAGAGGATGTCATATTTACATTTGGGGGTGCAGGGGTCAAAGCCCCCCCCCCCAAACTTTACTTTTTCACTGGATGGCCCATGGGCACTGTAACTTGTTTGCGGTGCAATGTCACTCATGCTAATGCCGGGTGACATACAACTTTCGCCCTAAGTCACCTCACTGACATTGCCTGCACATAGTCACGGGTGAACCTGGACTCCAGGGGCCACCCTTTTTGGGGCATTTTTGCAGGTTTAACCTGCTATATTTGTCCATTAGAAACACAGAATTTGACGGAAGATAAGGACCACTTGGCCCACCTAGTCTGTCCCATTTTCCTACCTAACAGATAAGCTGCAGATCCTAGTTAACCAACAGCGTACTTCCTCCTACCCCCCACTAGGACTGCCTTGTCTGTCCCATGCATTCTTGAATTCCCCCACTATTCTTGACTCCACGACCTCCTCAGGGAGGCTGCTCCATGCATCCAAAACCCTCTCCATGAAAAAATATTTCCTCACTTTACCTGTGAGCCGTCCCCCCTCTATCTTCAAGTTGTGCCCCCTTGTTCTTGCACATCTCTTTCTGAAAGATGCTACCCTCTTGGACTTTGCCGATTCCCTTGAGATACTTGAAAGTCTCCATCATGTCCCCTCTCTCCCTTCTTTCCTCAAGGGTATACATATTAAGCTCCTTTAGTCTTTCTTCATATGTCTTCTGGTGCAGACCCTGCACCATTTTGGTTGCCTCCTCTGACAGCTTCCACTCTGTCTATGTCTTGCGGAGATGGGGTTTCCAGAACTGCACACAGTACTCCAGCTGGGGTCTCACCAACTGTCTGTACAGAGGGATAACAACTTCCTGTTTTCTACTGTTGATGCCTCTCCCTATGCATCCCAGTATCCCCCCAGCCTTCCTTACTGCCTTCTCAAATTGCTTGCCCACCTTTAGGTCATCTGATATAATTACCCCCAGGTCCCATTCCATTTTTACTGTTGTCAGTATCTCACCCCCATTGTGTACTCTTCCCCTGGGTTTTTGTTTCCCAGGTGCATTACCTTGCACTTCTTTGCACTGAATCTAAGCTGCCATACATTTGACCATTCCTCTAACTTTGCCAAGTCCCTTCTCATCCTTTCCGCTCCATCTTGTGTGTCAACCCTGTTGCAGATCTTTGTGTCGTCTGCAGAGAGACATACTTTTCCTTCCAGTTCCTCTGCAATGCCACTTATAAAGATATTAAAAAGGACCGGTCCCAGTACTGAACCCTGCGGTACCCCGCTAGTAACCCTCCTTTCTTCACTGTGGACTAAGTTTACTACTACCCTTTGCTTCCTGTTGTCTAGCTAATTTGTTATCCAGGCTACCATCTTGGAACCCCCTCCAAGGCTGGCTAACTTGTGTATTAATCTTTTGTGTGGCACTGTATCAAATGCCTTGCTAAAATCTAGGTAGGCCATGTCCACATCCCCTCCCTGGTCTACTACTTTGGTCACCCAGTCAAAGAAATCTATTAAGATTCATTGTACCTCACAGCAGGTAAGCACAGGATAAGTTTAACTCACTCTGCCACTGCCAACATACTGTACTTCCTATGTGTAACCCCCCTATCCTTCCACACTGGGGTTCAGAGTGTTTGAGGGGAGGCAGAGTCACAAAAATACTTCGGCTGTAAGGATAAGAACAGAAAAGCTGGTGGACACTTTCTCACCACACTGCGACAAGCCTTACCTCTCATCCGAATAATTTAGTTAGTTTATTAAAGCCATGGTGCCTTATTGAAAACTGAACAAAATGCACACATGATAAGTAAGTATTAGATGACACTGGAGGGGTGTTGAGTTACCACACAAACAAACATCACCCTCTAATTTTAACTTCCTGTTCACCAGACCAAGTACCAGCATAAGGACCTTGGCCCAAGACTGTACCCATAGCGGCCCCAAACTCTGCGAGGCAGTGTTAAAATATCCTTAGCTAGTCCTGAAGAAAACAAAGGGGGGGAGTAGCCTTTATGTCAATGAAACTATCAAAGCTACAGAAATTCAGAATACATATAAGGAGCCAGAAGAACTGTGGGTCTCCTTGGAAACAGGAAATGGGACAACCATATGAACTGGGGTTGTCTACAGGCCTCCAGACCAGGAAGAGGACACAGACACATTACTATTAGAAGATATACAGAACATGACAGCTAAAGGGGAGGTTCTGATAATGGGAGACTTCAACATGCCAGATACAGATTGGTCAATAACAACCAGAAGTAGACACACAGTGGATTCCCTGCTGGGTAAGGGCCTCAAACAACTGGTACAACAACCCACAAGAGACAGGGCTATCCTAGATCTAGTAATGACTAATGGGGAAAGGATCACAGAACTCCAGGTAGAAGATCACCTGGGGGCAGTGACTATCACATGGTATGGTTCAATTTGGCCACTAGAACAAAATCATCCCATTCCAAAGCAAATATATGGCACTTCAGAGGAGCTGACTTTGATAAGATGGCCAACAGAGTATAGCTAGCCCTGGCAAGAAGAAATACAGGTGAAAGGGTACAGGCAAACTGGGCAAGCATTAAGGATGCAATACTTGAAGCAACATCCCACTGTGTTAGGGAGAAAAGCAAGAGCAAAAGGAGGAGGAAACTGCTTTGGTTCTCAAAAACAGTAGCAGAAAAGGTCAGAGCCAAAAGGCTGACCTTCAGGAAATATAAGAGAACACAGCGGGATGAAGATAGGGAGGCATACCAAACTTCCCTAAGGGAAGCAGGGAAGGCAGTAAGGCAGGCAAAGGCCCAAACCAAGGAAACACTAGCATGAATAGTAAAAGAAGGGGACAAGACTTTCTATAGATAAAATAGTGAAAGGAGAAAGTCCAGAGGGGGTATCACTAAGATCAAACGGGATAGGGGGGAGTGTGTGGAGGAGGACCAAGGAAAAGCATTTATCCTAGATAGATAATTCTGCTCGGTATTTACTGAGGAGAAGGTAGGGCAGGGCCCACAGCTCAGCACCATGGACACGGAGGGGGGGTGCACAACTCCCTTCACAAAAGAAAGGGTCCTACAAGAGCTCGATAAGCTCAGGGTGGACAAGGCAATGGGAACAGATGGCATACATCCCAGTGTACTAAAGGAGCCAAGGGTGGAACTAGCAGAGCTGTTCAGTGAGTCTCTGAGCAAAGGAGAGGTCCCAGATGACTGGAGAAGGGCTCATGTGATCCCGCTCCACAAGAGTGGTAGCAGGAAGGAGGCAGAGAACTACAGACCAGTCAGTCTTACCTTGGTAGTGGGTAAGATTATGGAGGCACTCCTTAAGGAAAGGATAGTGCAACACCTGGAAGCCACAGGAGCACAGAATCCAAGACAGCATGGGTTTACAACAGGAAGGTCCTGTCAAACTAATCTCAGATTTCTTTGACTGGGTAACCAGAGTGGTGGACCAAGGGGGTGCAGTTGATGTCGCCTTCCTTGACTTCAGCATAGCTTTCGATACTGTTCCACACAGAAGATTGAGTAATAAGCTGCATAGGCTCGGGGTGGGTCAGACGTTGGTCAACTAAGTGGCAAACTGGTTGGCGAGCGGAAAACAGAGAGTGGTGGTAAATGGTATACAGTCAGAAGAGATGCAAGTCACAAGGGGTACCTCAGGGATCAGTCCTGGGGCCAGTCCTCTTCAATATCTTCATCAGTGACATTGCAGATGGACTGAGGGCAAGGTTTGTCTGTTTGCAGATGACACCAAGATCTGCAACAGAGTAGATGATCCAGATGGGTGGGCAGAATGAGAAGAGATCTGGATAAACTGGCAAAATAGTTGGAAAAGTGGCAACTGGGGTTTAATGCAAAGAAGTGCAAGATCATGCACATAGGGAAGAGAAACCCTGAAGCCACCTATAGGTTGGGAGGGGAGTTGCTGGTAATCACAAGGGAAGAAAGAGACTTGGGTATCATCATCACAGATTACCTGAAATCATCCAAGCAGACCACTAAAGCAGTAGGTAAGGCTAGAGAGTTGTTGGGGTGTATTAGTAGGGGTATTGCAAGTCATAAGAGGGAGGTAATAATCCCTCTTTACAAGACACTGGTTAGGCCCCATCTGGAGTACTGAGTACAGTACTGGAGGCCGCACCTGCACAAGGACATTAACAAAATGGAGGCAGTCCAGAAGAGAGCAACCAAAATGGTGCAGGGGCTGCATCAGAAAACATATGAGAACAGATTAATGGAGCTCAATATGTATACCCTAGAGCAAAGGAGGGAGAGAGGTGATATGATCGAAACATTCAAACATCTTAAGGGCATCAACAAGGTGAAAGAGTCTAACATGTTTAAATATAAGAAAAAGAGCAGGACAAGAGGACACAGCATGAGATTAGAGGAAGGCCGATTAAAAGGGTAATGTGAGGAAGTTCTTTTTCACAGAAAGGGTGGTGGATGCATGGAACAGCCCACCTCAAGAAGTGGTGGATACGAATACAGTGCAGGGCTTCAAACAGGCATGGGATAGGCATAAGGCAGCAATACAGATGAGTATGAATATAGGCCATTGACAGAGTAAAGGCCTATGGCACATTCATAAGGTAGAAAAAAATGGGCATCCTGGATGGGCCTTGCAGTCCTTATCTGCCGTCAATGTCTATTTTTCTAATTGGGCACTTGTGCAGCAGCTGCTGTACTTTGTCAGCTTACAGGAGGTTCCCTTTAACAAAACCCACCACAGGAACATAAATTCTTATGACGTATAAGGCGTACCAAAACCAAACTGCATACACTTATGTAGTTTACAGTTATTCACTGTACTGGCTAACAAAAATACAGGTTACTCACCCGTAACATTACTTCTAGGAATGGTATATGTTGTTCATCCACACTTACTGGCAGGTTCCTTGCTGCTTTAAATCTTGCCGAAAGGTCTTCAAGCTGGCTCCTCCCACCCACTCAGGTGGTAAAACTCTCAGCTCCACCCCATGACGTCAGATCTAGCCCACTGGAAGCCAGTTTGCGCGTCAAAGCCGGGGAGGTTGGGTAGGTTGTGTGGATGAACAGCATATACCATTCCTAGAACTCATGTTACAGGTGAGTAACCTGTATTTCTAGGGACATGGATATGTTGTTCAAGCCACACTTACTGGCAGACTCCTAGCAGTTCTCCGGGAGGAGGAAGGCAAGGCGCACATTCCCTACTTGGGAAATAAGAACTGGAGAACCGAGTTCCCAAAACCAGCATCCCAGCGTGACTCAAGGTCGATGTCGTAGTGGGTAATGAAGGTGTGTGCTGACTTCCAGGTAGCAGCCCTGCAGATTTCCTGGATAGGGACATCCCTGGAAGCAGCCACCGATGCAGCGGTATGGCGGGTAGAATGAGCTCTTATCCCTTTGGGAGGCTCCATGCCCGACAACCTGTAGCAGAGATCTATGCAGGAGGTGACCCACCTGCCCATCATCCACTTGGCTGCAGGTCTGCCAGGTGCGGCTTCAACGCAGGTGACAAACAGCTGGCGAATATCTCCCCCAACTTCAGCCGTCCGCTCTTTGTAATAACAGAGCGCTCTTCTAGGGTCCAAAGTATGGAGCCCATATTCGGCCTCCGAGGTGTGATTGGGGTACAACACCGGCAGAGTCAACACCTGGTTAAGGTGAAACTCCGACACCACCTTCGGAAGGAATTTCGGGTGGGAGCGCAGGACAACCTTGTCCCTGTGGAAGACCAGATAAGGAGACTCGATGGAAAGCGCCTGGAGCTCTCCAATCCTTCTGGCTGACGTGATAGCCACCAAGAAGGCGGTCTTCCATGACAGGTGAGAAATATCACACCTGTGCATCAGTTCAAATGGCTTGCCCATGAGCTTAGCCAGTACCAGCAGTAGATCCCACAGAGGTGGAGGTTCTCGAACCGGAGGGGATATGGGATCAAGGCCTTTGAAAAAGCACCCGACCACCTTCTCCTGCACCACCGACTGCTTCCCGTCCCACGCCCTGTAAGCAGAGATGGCTGCCAGGTGCACCTTAAGGGTCGTTGACCGAAGCTCTAGCTGAGAAAGGGACCACAGGTTGTCCAGAATGCTGGCCAAGGAACAGGAGGAAGGGTTCAGCCCCTTATCCTGACACCAAATGGAGAATCTCCTCCATTTGAAGGCATAGCATTTTCTGGTCGACTCCTTATGGGGTGCCTCAACAACGTTGAGCACCTCGTCGGAAAGACCCAAGACCTGGAACTCTAGCTGCTCAGGAACCAGGCCATCAGGTGCAGGGATTGAAGGTCCGGGTGGAGTACCTTCCCCCTGTTGACTGAGATCAGGTCCGGGCGGGCTGGAGGAGATCTGGATACCAGAAATGGCGGGGCCAGTCTGGGGCTACCAGAATCACCTGCGACTTGTCCCTCCTCACCTTGAGAAGCACCTTATGGATCAAGGGAAATGGGGGAAAGGCGAAGAAGGGGCCCGGGGTCCACGACCTCAAGAAGGCATCCCCCTGCAGCGAGCCCTGCCGAGGGGGGGCGGGCATGAAACAGCCTCAGCTTTGCATTCTCTCTAGAGGCAAACAGGCCCACCTGAGGTGTGCCCCAGTGGAAGAATAGATCTTGTACTACCTCCGGCAGGAGAGACCACTCGTGAGATGCAGCACCAGAGTGTTGGAGGCTCCTGCCACATGGATGGCTAGGAGATCCGCCTCCAGTCTGCTCACGAGAGACCAAGTGCGGGGAGCTTCCTTGCACAGAGGCAAGGAGTGTGTCCCACCGTGGCAGTTTAGGTAGTACATGGTCATGGTGTTGTCCATCTGGACCTGGACCACTTGACCCCTTACAAATGGAGTGAAGGCAGTGAAGGCTAGTCGGACCGCTCGAAGCTCCAGCAGGTTGATGTGACATTGAGACTCCTGAGAGGACCAGAGGCCGTGCGCTCTGAGCTCCCCAGATGGGCACTCCAACCCATCAGAGAGGCGTCGGTCATTAGAGTGACCATTGGCTTTGGGAGGACAAACGAGATATCCTCATGCAGAAGAGCTGGAATGATCCACCACTAGAGAGTGTTCCACATCTCCTGGGTCACTATCACTGGCTGGTCCAGAGGACCGGAACGTTGTGACCATTGGCGAGCCAGCCCCCATTGAAGGGGGCGTATGTGCCAGCGGGCCCAATGGACCACGCTGGTGCAGGCCACCATGATACCCAGGAAGTCCCAGGCAGGTCGCAATTGCCCATCCAGAAATGACTGGGCAAAGGAGGAAAGGACCTCGGCCCTGTCTGCCGGGAGCCGTGCTCTGGCTCGAAGAGAGTTGAGCCCTGCCCTGATGAACTGAATCACCTACATTGGCACGAGTTCCAATTTGGCCTTGTTGACGAGGAGGCCAATCTGAGAGCAAACCTGGAGGGCCAGATCCCTGGACCGCTCCACCTCCGGCTTGGAAGAGGCTACAATCAGTCAGTCATTCAGGTAAGGGTACACCTGGACCCTTCAGGCGCCGCAGGAATGCTGTCACCACTGCCATGCATTTGGTGAAGACCCTGGGAGCTGGAGAGAGGCCAAAGGGCATGGCCGGAACTCGTAAAGGGATCCCTCCGCTCTGAAGTGGAGGAATTGCTGTTGGGATGGATGGATTGGGACATGAAAGAACGTGTCCTGAAGGTCCAGAGAACAGAACCACATGCCTCATTCCAAGGATGGAATGATCTGAGCCAGAGTGACCATCCTGAAGTTTCGAGACCTTAGGAACTTGTTCAGGTCATGTAGGTCTAGAATAGGGCGCCAGCCTCCCATCCGTTTTGGGACCAGGAAGTACCTGGGCACAAACCCTGGGTCTGATGGAGGATCCGCCACCTCCCTGATCACCTCCTTCTGGAGGAGCAGGGAAATGTCGGCTTGATGAGCTGAAAGAGAGGCTGCGGACCCCATAGCCCCCCGTGGGGCGACGGCTCGAAAGGGTGGGGACTGCTCGAATTCCAGAGGCAGACCCTTTCCTACCACTTCCAGCACTCAGCAGTCCGTAGTGATATCAGACCAGGAGGAAAGGAAGTGGTGGCTCCATACCCCCATGGGGGGAAACACGGGGAGGAGTGACGAGGTTGGGGGCGACACCCCTCAACCCGTCACTGGGCAGGCTTGGAGGAAGGACCAGCCGAGGAGCCTCCTGGACCTCTCCCTCCCGGCTTCCTGCTGGAGGAAGCAGCAGGCTTGGCTTTGGGGTGCCAAGTTCGAGCCTGCTGGCCCTGATGCTGGTGTTGCTGAGCCGGACGTGCTGCAGGGGCTGAAGGCCGAAAGGGCTTATGCTGCTGCTAGCGGCCTTTGTCCTTCTGGGCAGACGTGACACAGTCCAAGGTGGCATTGGACTTCTCGATCCTTTGCAGATGACCCTCCACCCTTGGACCGAACAAGTCGGTACCAAAGAAGGGAATGTCTGCCAGCTTGTGCTGGGTATCTGCCGTAAAGGTAGAGATCCGCAGTCAAGCTCTGCGGCGCATGGCCACTGCGGCCACTACTGACCGGGCACATGAGTCAGTGATGCCCAGGGAAGTCTGGAGCTGCTGTTTGGCCACCGCTCTTCCCTGATCCCCCACCTGCTTGACCGTCATCTGAAGGTCAGCTGAGAAATGAGTAGTCACCTCATCCAGGGAGCCCAAAAGGGGGTGTGAAAAGTGTGCCATCAGAATGGCCGAGCTGGCCTGACGAAGGCCTAGAGAGGAAGCCGCATAGACTTTCCGCCCGAAGTAGTCCAGTTTCTTGGACTCCTTATCGGGTGGCTTGTCCACATCCCGAGCGTTCCCGGAACGCCGGAAGACGCTGTCAGTCACTAGCCCCTCCGCGGACAGGTGCTCCAAGAAACTGGAGAGTGAACCAGTGGGAAAAGCATACTTTTGAGCCATCCTGGCCGAAGGTGCTGGACAAGAAGCTGGCCACTGCCACAGCTCCAGGGCCAGGCCAACAATGGCTTTGGCCACTGAGAAGGCCTCCGTGGGGAATCCCCTCGGTCCAGTATCTCCGTGAGGGGATACTTGGCCCATTTTGAAATGGGTTTGAGCTTCAACACAGTGGACTCTGAGATGAGTCGAAACATTCCAAGAAACGAGGATGGGCTCTAGTCCACCAACTGACCCTCGGTGGACTCCAGGTCAAGTGGCCTGGAGAACAAAGAGGAGTCATCGTCCGACTCCAAAAAGTCTGCAAACAGCTGCCGAGCGCCTGAGCCACCCTTCACCTGCCGAGGTCGATCGGGAGTGAGGGTGACCGACAACCGATGGGGCAAGCCCTAACCCAACCAAGAATCCTTGGTCAGGGCCCCAGTTTTAGGCTGTGGAGGCGAGGTTTCCACCACAATGGGTGGTGCAGCCACTTTCGACCGAACAACCAGTGCCGGCTTCGGCTCCTCGACTACAATGAGGGGTTGTTTTGGCCACTCTGGTGACAGCCACTTAATGGCTGGGGAAGGTGGCAGAGTCGGCTTATTCCCGGTCAAAAGGAGCTGCTGCCACATTAGATCCTCATAGCACCAACACAATTTGCGCTGGAGCCTATCCTCTGAAGAGGACGATGACGAGGATGAGCTGCGCCGCCGCTTTCCACGGTGCCGAGACCCAGACCGCCGATGCCGACGGGATCGGCAAGACCTGGAAGAGGTCAGAGACCTTCGGTGTTTCCAAGGGTGGGTCTGAGAGGGGGCAGGGGAAACCCACTCCTCCCTCAGTTCAGGGACCTTAACCGGGGACTCCGGCACAGGAGGCACAGGCAAGTCCTCGGTTTCCACCGGGGGAACCGGTGAAGAAGGGTTGACAGCTTCTCCAGCTGACAGCCCATCCAACGGGTCAAGAAAAATCTCAACTGCGTCGACGGGTGTCTCGGCTGGCTGACCTGACGGGGACACCGTGAAGCCAGTGGCCTTAGCCTCAACCTCGACCGAAGTAGAGTGTCTACTGTCCGGGGAAGAGGACCTCTCCTGCTCCCACAAACAGTGGTACTTACCATTAGAGTCCTTCTTTTTGGACCGAGAGGAATGTCCTGAATGCCGTAACCGATGAAGATGATGTTGCGGCCTGGGCCGCTACCTCCTCGAGGGCGATCATCTGCTCGAGCTGTTCAGCCGAGCCCACAGCTGCAGACACCGCTCAATGGGCCTCCTTCGACTTGACCGGAGGATATAGTTTCTCAGGACACCCAAGTTGCAATCTGGCAGCGCGATCCTCTAAGACCGTGGCCGAAAAGGACTTGCACAAGTCGCAGGCTTGCAAATCATGTTCAAGCCCCAGGCAGTAAACGCACGTGGAGTGCGGATCGGTCCGGGACATCATCTGCCCACAGGGGCACCAACGAAATCTGGGAGTCGATCTGTCCATCGCAGCCGCGAGGGAAGATAAAGACTGAAGTCTTGTAAATTTTAAAATTAGTTTCGGGTTAACCGAAGAATTTGGATCCAGGCCTAAAACACAAGAGCGCAAAGGAGGGAACCTGAGCTTCCAAGCGGTAAGGAAGATCAGGCATCATGAGACGGAGCCGAGAGTATAACCACCCGGGTGGGTGGGAGGAGCCAGCTTGAAGACCTTCCGGTAAGATTTAAAGCGTCAAGGAACCTGCCAGTAAGTGCGGATTGAACAACATATCCATGTCCCTAGAAATAAGTATTTCGTATGTGAAAAATGCATTTTTCATAGACGTATTTCATTTTACAGTTGTAACTTCGAAATATGGCCCAACACACCATACCTCAAACAAATGCAAACATCTGAAAAAACATCATAGCTGCATACAAAGTATGAGAAGCAAAGTTTTTCAACACAAAATTACCTTTCTAATGATGTTAGACAAGCCAATGTAATAATTTTGATTTTTTTTTTCTATACCTTGGATAAATACTAAGACATGGATTTTTCCCCAACAAAACTGCCAAAGTAACACAATTACTTTTTATGTAATAGAACACATATCAAACCCAAACTTCACATGCATATATGTAGTAAATACGCATCTGCTATTTGAGTTACATATATCTTGTACTGTACAAAAACAATTGTGTTTCAGTGGTCGTTTATAGAAAAAAAAGGTTTTTAGGTACTTCCCAAGGTATAGAAAAAAGCTAATGATTTTTCTGGCTTGCCTTCCATTATTAGAAAGGTAATTTTGTGCCGAACAACTTCGCTACTCATACTTTGTGTGTTTATGCTTTTTGAGCAATACGTGCAAGGCTTCCACAAATGTTTTAGGGCACAAGGAAACAGTTAAGTAAAGCTACCAACTGTCCCTATTTTCCCAGGACAGTCCCTATTTTAGGCAGCATGTCCCAGTGTCCCCACAAGTTTTGCAAAATGTCACTTTTGTCCCAGTTTTTGCTTACTTGTCCCAGTTTTGTCTCCTTTTTTTTTTTGCTGACTGCTAATCCGTGAGTGAGTTATTTTAGCACTACTTTGGCACTGCTTGGGCTGGACAGCAGTTTGCAACTTCAATCCCTACGCCTGTGTTGCACTGCAAGCATGTCAGTGGGAGCACAGTAAAGCATGTTCCTTCCTGTTAGATTAGAATGGGTAGTAGTGCAAACAAACACATGTGGACGTCAGCCTGCCAGCAGCTGAGGGGGACTCCAGACAGAGAAGAGACCGGCAGCAGGGAACTAAGGTACCTGAACCTGATCAGCTGTAAGGAAGTGTGTGAAAACAATCTGGTGTGGTGGTGGTCACTGAAGTGACGTTTGCTCAGCAAATGAGATTGGATGGGACTGTCAGGAGGAGCAATATATGCAGCTCGAATGTCTGATCACAATTTAATGCAGGTTTGCTTCTAATAAACTTTCTGTACATCATGGTTTGGAACCTGCTGCAGCAGAATGACGTATTGTTTTAATCTGAATGTTTGCTACTGGTGTTACTGAGAGGTGGCATGGTCAGAGCAAGCAGCAAAATTTAACTGATTGTGTGCAGCGTTGACTGCGGCAGTGTCCGTGGGAGTGACACGGTGGGGAGGGGGGAAGATTATGATCAGGATGAACTGTCCCAGCTTTAGACCTCAGAAAGTTGATAGCTTTACAGTTAAGCTGCCACCTACACGTACTGCAGGACATAAATGCTAACGTTTCTACTTCCAGCTAGAGAAGCAATATGCAGAATGTGAGGGTCTTGAAGTACTCCCATTTCCAGGCTTTCAGTACTGCTTAGTAAGCTCCTGGATATGCCACTTCTTAATTCTTAAGGATTTTACTGTGATTTTGCACATATTTATAATTTTAATAATCTCATATTACTGTTTAAATTATTTTATATGTTTATTTATGTATACTGTGTTACGTTGTAAGGTGCTCTGAGCCCCAGGGAACAGACACTAGAGAAATACATTTTACTACTACTTACTACTAGTAGCCAGCATGCAACAATAAACTGGCAAAGGAGAGTAGGATGAACGCAGCAGCCCTGTATGCATGTAAACTCTGACTAACAGACAAAACGGGGTTGGCCAAAGGTGAGACCACCTTGTAAATGAGATGGCATGAAGTGTGCCAACTCAGCAAAACCTACATGCAACTACTGAAGTAAGTCATTTGTTCTGACACAGAACACAATCCGCATGTCACCAGAGATAAAAAAACTGTATTTTTTGTTGTTAAACAGTCTAGTTGGTACCACATATGGGTGGGGGTGAGGGGGGCAGAATAGTAGGGTACTGGCGCATGTGATGTACAAAGTTACCAGGTCAAAGGAACAGAAATATGCCTGTCTCCCAAGCTGCCTCATATCTGCAGGACATTGAGACCAGAGTATGGCCACAGAAGAAAACATGTCAGTTGGACAGTGCAAAGGAAAACCAGTAAATGGCATATGGGAAGAGAAAAACTACAGTGGCATAGCACCAGGAGAGGCTGAACCGACCCCTCCTCTGCAAGCAACAGGGGTGTACCCTGAGCTGAAGGTGGCTACTTCAGTGAGATCCAATTTGGTGCTCATGCACAATTCCATAGATACGGCTACTATGAGGTGGAATTAAGACTGGTTACAAACTGGGAAGGGGAAATTCTGCATCCTGATTGGCAGCCAGCCATGCATTAGAAGTGTCTAATGCATGGCTAAAAGTTCTGTCAACCAGGACACTAGACAGCAAACAAGTCCTTCAGCCAAAATTTAGAATAAAAAAAAAATACAGCTGCCATTTTTTTTTTCTTACGAGGATAGAGCCTTGCTTCTTCATCACTCGGTACCATCAGTAAAGTATGAGAAGTAAGAAATGCATCAATAACATGCTTCCTTCCGTTTCAAAAGTACATTTTCTTTTTTACTCGCTAGGATATGCTCTCTTTTTCTTCCCCACCTCCTCCCTCTCAGCAATCCAATAAAAAAATAATCACTGTTGGTTGATTTAAGGAAATAAACTTATTTTTACAACAGTTCTCTTGTGCTCCAGGTTCACATTCCCCCTTACTTTTAAAATGCTACCCTCCGCTGTGCTCGGCGTTCCTGATGGTATTGCGGCTCCCTGCCCCTCTGTCCAGTTGAATGCCCCATCACTTTTAAAATGCTGTCCTCTATAGTGCTCCACATTTTGCCGCTATCGCAGCTCCCTGTTCCTACATCCAAATTAATGCCCCCAAAACACTACTACATAAATTGATTTTGAATGGTTTCAAACAGCTCATTGTCTTCCAAAAGCTCTGGGGGTGGGGAGAGGGGGCACTACCACCCTACTGATATCTCACCTCCCTTCTCCTATGTCAGAACAAATGCCTTAGCTGTTTGTCCAAAATCCAGCGAATCAGCCCTGGACTGCTGCTGCTCTCAGGCCTCTGCAGAAATGCTACTTCCTTTGCATCTAATATGCCTGCACTTCATGGCTCATACATACTTATTTATTTATTTAAGAGATTTACCAGGAAGGCATGCTGAGCAGAGTACCGCTCGATTCCAGATGCGCCCTGAGGGTAGGGAGTTTACAATGGTAAATAGAAGAAACAACAATACATAATGTGTTTGGGACAAGCAATGGCCAAAACTGACAAAAATAAAAAAAAAATGCACTTAAGACATCTGTTTCAAATAATGTGCGTTCCCGGTCAATATTTCCCTTTCACACACACAGCCCTAGCCAGCACTGAGAAGTGTCTGTGTGTGTACACAAAAAAAACCCCCAAAAAAACCTGCAACTACGATGGCTACATTAGGACAAATGTCTTACTGCAAAAATAAAACCACATTAACTTTTGTACAGGTGGAGGGTTTGCTTTATCAAAAAATATGACCTAATTTTTGCATATTTAATTCTTATTTTTTATTTCTACTGCTGTTAATGTAACTTCCAATTTTATAAGTGCAATAAGACACTCTGGGGTTACGCGTTAGAGACTTCTAATGTATGGCAAGGAGCTGACGGCACTCGGCCTGAGACCTCAAGCCGTACTACACCTCAGGCTGTGCATTAGAAATGTCTAACACACACCTCATCGGGTCTTATTGCTTTCAAGACACATACTGGTTGCATAATGCATTTAGCAAACAACAGAAATATATCCAAGGTTAAATGGGTGTACCTTGGCCAGGAGAAGGGAAGACAATTTAATATATGCATATACACACCTCAACAGGAGAGGAAACTAGAGAGTGGCATAAAACCAAAGAAGGGAATCACTAAAAGTGCATTCTACAGGGTGAGCTGACCAAAGGCTCAGGCTCTAGAAAGAGAGAGAAGGATGGTAGGTGGGTGTGGTACTCAACGGGGAAGATAGCCAGGAAGATTACCAGTTATTGTAAGCATGTAACTTTCCTATGTTCCCTGAATCAATCTTCTAAATTGTCCAAGTAACAAGCTATCCCTATTTATTGTAGTGTGCAGCTTCACAGGATAGATTATCAAAACTAGATGTTTTATATAACAAGCTGGCCAGATTGATTTTAAGGTGTCCGACATCTTTACATCACTGCGATCTGTATAAAATGTTTAACTTGACATCGTTGTCTATAAGAAGAGATATACATTTGTCAGCCTTTTTGTATATAAGAGTTAGGCCTTGTTCCAAAATATCTGAGTAACAGGCTTTTTTTTTTTAACAGAAATGGCTCCATCTTTGAGAAATTAAAATTTTTTACAAATGGATATCCCAAAGAACTTTCTCAGAAGATCCCACCAGTGTTTTAGCTACCAGGTCCCAAAACTTTGGAATGCATTACCCAGTCATTTAGGGTACCCTCAACTAAACCTTTGGCAGCACATGTTTTAAAAAAATCATTTGCTATTGAATGCTGAGGTTTGTAAATGTTTTAACTACTACTGTCTATTAATATTTTTGTAATATTTTGTATGAAATGATAGGATGCATTTGTAACTTTGTGCACAAGAGGACATCATTGTAAATGAGCTTATGTTCAGTGGTTATTCCTAATAAACAAAAACAAACATTTATGAGGGGAGGAGCCGGCTCACTCTAAAGGTACAACAATACCCTCAGCCCTCTGCATAAGGGAGAACATCTTAGGCAGTGGGACCCTACAGATCTGGTGAGACCTGGGACTGGTCAGGGCTAGGTGGGTGCTCCCATGACATAGGACCAGAAGGATTCTCTGAATGTTCCCACCTGACCCTGGGGGAGATGAACTGAGCCTCTGGTGGTGTGAATTTAGCACCTTATGCTACGTTAAATGTGCCAGTCAGGAGAGACAAAGCTACACTGTCCATCGAATACAGACTGTGGTTTCTACCAGTCTGGAGGCTACCACATGGACCTGATGTGCCGAAATGCACATAAGGGCACACATCAAGGTGAAAATCTTCCTCCCAAGACCATCTGTGTGAGAAGAATCCGTATATGAAAATTACATACCTACCATAATTATGATCTTTCTGTGCATCTTCACTATTCATCACTGTTGGGTACTTGGCTAGAGGTCAGGACCCCGTGGAGCCTTTTTTTTAAAATTTTTTTTAGGTAGGTGGAGCCACCACCATCAGCGCCACCTCAAGGCCGATGACCTGGCGCTCATGGGTTGGCTGCTAGGGCTGCGCCAACTCCACCAGCCTGCCAGTTCTGAGTCGCCGGAGAGCTAAGAGGAAGGAGGTGGAGGGTGGGACAAGGAAGTCCAAGGGACAGAAAAAGGAAAAGATATATAAACCAAAAGGAGAAACAATGACAGAGGACAGAAAGGGAGAAAAGTCGGAAACTAAAGGGATTGCGAGGGGTCCCAATCTCTGGATAAGGAAGAGGGAGGGAGGTAGGGTGGGTAAAGAATTTAGGAGGAGAGGGGAGAATTAAACATCCCAGACTCTGGTCCATCTCCAGATTACATAGGAACTGCAAGGAGTAGCCAAGGGCTTTCTGAAAGAATTCAAGATACAGAATGGCTGGCAAACACTCCAGAAAAGCAGAGACGGCTATTCTGGAAGAAGGACAGGGTACAGAGAATTAACACCCGCTCAAGGAAAGATTATTGGTGAAAAAAAGAGAAAACTTTTTTTTTTTTTTTATAAACAAGGAGAAATAAGTTGGACGGAAACAGGGAGGAGGAGAGAGAAAAGAGGGCAACTGTCAACTCCCACCCCACAAGGGTGGAGCCAAAGCACTGGAGAAGGAGTGCCTCCCTGCTGTCCACTCTCCCTGGAACATTATCCCCCTGTATGCCCCTGTTTTACCCCACTCCTAAAAAGAAGGGAGAGGGGGAGGGATGGGCATAGAGAGGAAGGGGGACCCAGAGACTGAGGCCCCAGGGGGATGGAGGGTGAGATCATGATGAATGCTGAAGATACACAGAAAGGTCATAATTACGGTAGGTACGTAATTTTCATATCCTATCTGTGTCAATCTTCACCATTCATCACTTTTGGGTGAATACCGAGCCCCCCGAAGGGGGTTTCTTTTACACCCTAAGGGACAAAGTCCCTTAGCTCTCAGTGGGTGACACACTAAGAGGAGAACCTTCAGGGCCTGTAGAGGCCCCAGAGTAGGGACAGTGAAATGGGGTCCCCTGGAAGGAAGGAAGTTGCCTCTACAAGCGCCATTCGCTCTACGGGAGAAGAATAGGTTCTCTGGTGGCGGGTTAATCACCCTGCACGCCAGGCCAAGGGTAACAACCCGGGAAGCGCTTGCTGTGCCATCCACCTAGTGCAGATCGCTGTCCCTACGACCCTGGTAGCTACCTCATTGGCATCACAGGATGCACTCGCTTGGTGCCTTTCCAGCTCCAGGCCACGTGTAGAGAGTGCAATGGCTTGTCTGGTTTGCTCCGTATCAGGTAATGAGGCTAGGAGCTGACCTAGCCTGGACCACAAGAACCTGTCATAGGCTGCATAGTGGGCCTGATGTGCAGAAATGGAAAGCAATAACTATGCCGAGTAGAAGGTCCTCCTACCACAGAAGTCAAAATCCGAGGAGTCTTGATCTGGGGGCCAGTCATGGTGAAGGGCGCGAAGCGCATCAGGAGTATCCAACTGCGTCAATCTGGACTGCGGATGAGGCATGGAACCTGGAGACTCCAGGGGTGTGCAATACCTCTGGCTGAGATCCCTTGGGGCAGGAACTCCGGAGAAGGGCCTCTGCCAGTGACGCGACAACGCCTCCCGAAAGGGAGCAGGCCAGGGCGGCACCACAAGGGTGGCCTCACCAAAATCGACTAGAAAGGTGTATGCCGAGTGCTCAGGATTGCTAATAGTGGCAGGTGTGAGGTGCAAGTCCTCCAACATCCTCGCGAGGAAGCGCTGATGCTCAGCGAGATCAGCAGCTGGAGAGATGTGGACAGAAGGTTCCTCTCCCCCAGAAGAGGGGCATGAGGAGCTGGAGGGCACCAGCTGTTCAGGGGGCTGCTGCTTGGGTGGAGGTTGAAAAATACAGGTTACTCACCTGTAACAGGAGTTCTAGGAACGGTATATGTTGTTCATCCACACTCATTGGCAGGTATCCTTGCCGCTTTAAATCTTGCCGGAAGGTCTTCAAGCTGGCTCCTCCACCCACCGGGTGGTATAACTCGGCTCGCCCGCCCATGACACCAGATCTGGCCCGCTGAAGCTTTGTATGCTCGAAGCCGGGAGGGTCGGGAGAATGTGGATGAACAACCATTCCTAGAACTCCTGTTACAGGTGAGTAACCTGTATTTCTAGGGACATGGATATGTTGTTCATCCACACTCATTGGCAGACCCTAGCAGTTCTCCGGAGGAGGGAGGCAAGACGCACACCCCAATACTTACTTGGGAAAGAGACTGGAGAACCGAGGCCCCAAAACCAACATCCGGCGTGACTCAAGGTCGATGTGGTAATGGGTAATGAAGGTGTTTGCTGACTTCCAGGTAGCAGCCTGCAGATTTCCTGGATAGGGACGTCCCTGGAAGCAGCCACCGTTGCAGCAGTATGGCGGGTAGAATGAGCTCTTATTCCTCTGGGAGGCTCCATGCCCGCCAACTTATAGCAGAGATCTATGCAGGAGGTGACCCACCTGCTTATCGTCCGCTTGGCTGCAGGTCTGCCAGATGCAACTTCAGCGTAGGTGACAAACAGCTGCTGAACCTCTCCCGAATTTCAGCTATGCGCTCTTTGTAATGGCGGCGCCCTTCAGGGTCCCAAAGTATGGAGCCTGTATTGAGCCTCCGAGGTGTGATTGGGGTAGAACACCGCAGAGTCAACACCTGGTTAAGGTGAAACTCCGACACCACCTTCGGAAGGAATTCCTCGGTGGGGGCGCAGGACAACCTTGTCCTGTGGAAGACCAGGTAAGGAGACTCGATGGAAGTGCCTGGAGCTCTCCCATCCTTCTGGCTGACGGATAGCCACCAAGAAGGCGGTCTTCCGACAGGTGAGAGAGCACACCTGTGCATAGGTTCGAATGGCTTGCCCATGAGCTTTGCCAGTACCAGCAGTAGATCCCACGGAGGTGGGGGTTCTCAGACTGGAGGAAAATGATCAAGGCCTTGAAAAAGCCCAGACCACCTCTCCTGCGCTCACCGACTGCTTCCCGGCCCGCGCCCGGTAAGCAGAGATGGCTGCCAGGTGCACCCTTAGGGTCATCGACCTAAGCCCTTGATTAGAAAGGGACCATAAATAGTCCAAGATGCTTGCCAAGGAACAGGAGGAAGGGTCCAAGCCCTTGCCCTGACACCAAATGGAAAACCTTTTCCATTTGAAGGCATAGCATTTTCTGGTCGACTCATACGGGGACGCCTCAACTACATTGAGGATCTGTGCGGAAAGACCCAAGGCCTGGAACTCTGCAGCTCAGGAACCAGGCCATCAGGTGCAGGGATTGAAGGTCCGATGGAACACCTTCCCTTGATTGACTGAAAGAAACCGGCGAGCTGGAAGCTGCCGCCGGAGTCCTGGAGCTGAGACTGAGGAGATCTGGGTACCAGAACTGCCGAGGCCAGTCTGGGGCTATCAGAATCACCTGCACCTTGTCCCTCCTTGCCTTGAGAAGCACCTTGTGGATCAAGGGAAATGGGGGAAAGGTGTAGAAGAGGCCCGGGGTCCACTGCCTCGAGAAGGCATCCCCCTGCAGCGAGCCCTGCTGAGGGGGGCGGGCATGGAACAGTCTCAGCTTCACGTTCTCCCTGGAGGCAAACAGGTCCACCTGAGGTGTGCCCCAATGGGAGAACAGATGCTGTACTACCTCCGGCAGGAGAGACCACTCGTAGGATGCAGCCCCTATCCGGCTCAGGGCATCGGCCAGGGTGTTGGAGGCTCCTGCCACATGAATGGCTAGGAGATCCACCTCCAGGCTGTGCACGAGTGACCAAATGCGGAGAGCTTCCTTGCATAGAAGCATGGAGCGCGTCCCACCCTGGCGGTTTAGATAGTACATGGTCGTGGTATTGTCCGTCTGGACTCGGACCACTTGACCCCGGAGGAACGGAGCAAAGGCGGTGAGAGCTAGGCGGACCGCTCGGAGCTCCAGCAGGTTGATGTGGCATCAGGACTCCCACGGGGACCAGAGGCCGTGAGCCCAGTGTTCCCCCAGATGGGCACCCCAACCCATCAGAGAGGCATCGGTCGATAGAGAGACCGTCGGCTCGGGGCGGACGAACGGGATGCCCTCCTGCAAATGATCTGGAACGGTCCACCACTGGAGCGCGTTCCACATCCCCTGTGTCACCGACTACAAGCTGGTCCAAAGGATCGCAGCGTTGGACCACTGGCTGGCCAGTCCCATTGAAGGGATGCATGTTCCAGCAGGCCCAACGGACCACGCTGGTGCAGGCCGCCATGAGACCCAGGAGCGCAGGAAGTCCCGGCAGGCGCAGTGCCCAACCAGAAATTATCGGGCAAGGAGAAAGAACCTCGGCCCTGTCCGCGGGAGCCCCTCTGGCTCGAAGAGAGTCGAGCTGCGCCCCGATGAACAGAATCACCTGCTTCGGCTCGAGTTCCGACTTGGCCTCGTTGATAAGGAGGCCCAGTTGAGAGCAGACCTGGAGGGCCAGATCTCTGGACCACTCCACCTCCTTCCTGGAGGAAGCTGCTATCAGCCAGTCGTCCAGGTAAGGGTACACCCGGACCCCTCGGCGCCGCAGGAATGCTGTCACCACTGCCATGCATTTGGTGAAGACCCTGGGAGCTGGAGACAAGCCGAAGGGCATGGCTTGGAACTCGAAAAGGGATCCTTCTGCTCGGAAGCGAAGGAATCTCTGGTGAGACGGACGGATAGGGACGTGAAAAAACGTCCTGTAAGTCCAGAGAGCAGAACCACACGCCGCGTTCCAAGGATGGTATTATCTGAGCCAGAGTGACCATCCTGAAGGTCCGAGACCTTAGGAACTTGTTTAGGTCATGCAGGTCGAGAATGGGGCTCCAGCCCCCCGTCCGTTTCGGAACCAGGAAGTACCTGGACTCAAACCCTGGGACTGAAGGAGGGTCCGTCACCTCTCTTATCACCTCCTTCTGGAGGAGGAGAGCGATGTCGGCTCGACGAGCCGCCAGTGAGGCTGGGGACCTCGAAGCCCCCCGAGGGTGACGGCTCTGAAGGGTGGTGCCTGCTCGAATTCCAGAGGCAGGCCTCTTCCCACCACCTCCAAAACCCACCTGTCTGTGGTGACAGCGGACCAGGTGGAACGGAAGTGCCGGAGCCGTCCCCATGGGGACCAGCAAGGTGATGGGATGGGGCGACACCCCTCAGCCCATCACTGGGCAGGCTTGGAGAGAGACCGCTGAGGGACCTCCTGGGCCTTTTCCTCCTGCCTCCTGTTAGAGGAAGCCGGCGGCTTGGGTTTGGGATGCCAAGGCCGAGCCTGCTGGCCCTGACGTTGCTGGGCCAGGCGCGGGCGCTGAAGAGACGAAAGGGCTTAGGCTGTGGTTTGCGGCCTTTGTCCTTCTGGAGGGAAGAGACCGAGTCCAAGGTAGCACTGGACTCTCGATCCTCTGCAGGTGACCTTCCACCCCAGGGCCGAAGAGGTCAGTCCCAAAAGGAACATCCGCCAACTTGTGCTGGGTATCCAGTAAAGGTGGATATCCTCAGCTAAGCCTACCGACGATAGCCACTGTGGCGCCACCGATCTACATGAGTCCCAACATCCAAAGCAGTCTGGAGCTGCTGTTTGGCCACTGCCCTGCCCTGGTCCTGCACCTGCTTGACCGTAGTCTGCAGATCCGCGGGGAGATGAGGGATGACCTCATCCAGGGAGCCCAACAGGGCATGAGAAAAATGTGCCATGAGGACGGCCGAACTGGCCTGACGAAGGGCGAGAGAGGACGCAGCATAGACTTTTCGCCCGACATAATCCAATTTCTTGGACTCCTTGTCAGGAGGTTTGTCCACATCCCTGGCGTTGCCGGCGCGCCGGAAAACGCTGTCGGTAACCAACCCCTCAGCAGAGGGGTGCTCTGAAAAACCGGACAGGGAACCGGTAGGGACCACATACTTCCTGGCCATCCTGGCCGAAGGCGCAGGGCAGGAAGCAGGGCGCTGCCAAAGCTCCAGGGCCGGACCCACTATGGCCTCGGCCACCGGAAAGGCCTCCGTTGGAGAATCCCCTCGGTCCAGAATCTCCGTGAGGGGATACCTGGCCCGTTTGGAAACGGGTTCGAGCTCCATCCCGGTGGACTCCGAGATTAGCCGAAGCAGTCCTAGGAAGGACGACGGGCTATCGTCCATTGACTGACCTCCTGAAGACTCCAAGTCCAGTCACTTGGAGAAAAAGGAGGAATCATCTCTGGCCTGAGCCACCCTTCACCTGCCGAGGTCGGTCGGGAGTGAGGGTAACTGACAGCCGATGGGGTAGACCCTTAGCCGACCGAGAATCCTTGGTCAGAGCCCCAAATAGTGGCTGTGGAGGCGGAGCTTCCACCGGAATCGGTGGAGCAGCTGGTTTTGGCCGAACAACCGGCCTGGGTACAGGCTCCTCGGTTAAGTCGAGGGGTTGTGTCGGCCGCTCCGTGACAACCACTTAAGGAAGCGGCACGGTCGGCTTATTCCCGGTCAAGAGGAGCTGTTACAACATAAGGTCCTCGTACGATAAAGCGTAACTACGCGAAGCCTCCCTCGTCCGGAGGAGGAGGACGAGGACGAGCGGCGATGCACGCTTTACCGCGGGTGCCGAGACCCGAGGACCGCCCATGACGGTGGGATTGGCTGGACCGCGAAGAGGTCCGAGACAGAGACCGAGAGTCTCGGATCTTCCGAGGTCGGTGCGGGGAGGTGTCGGCCGGAACCGGCACTCCCTTCGGCTCGGATGGTTCATCCGAGGGCTCTGGAACCGGAGGCACAGGCAAGCCCATGGGATCCTCAACTCCTCCCGGGGGAACCGGGGAGAGGGGAATCTCGGCTGCTATAGGCGACAGCCCGTCTAACGGATCGAGAAAAATCTGAAACCGTTGGCGCGGAGTCTCGATCAACTGACCTGGCGGGGGACACCGTGGGGCCAGTAGCGAAGCAGTGGTCGACCGAGTCGGCACGGCCGACACTTCGGGAGGGAACCTTCCCGCCCCAAGAGCGTCGACGGAGGGACTTACCTTGTCCTTCTTTTGGACCGAGAAAAAGGTCCAGCAGACGCTGGCCCTTCTCCTTAATGGAGAGGGACAGACAAAACTCCTTAAAAGAAGCTGTGTAGGAAGAACCAGAGAAGCGGGATAAATGCAGCGGCCGAGAACCTACGCCCGCGCCGCCTCCTCTTCGAGGCGATCATCTGCTCGAGCTGATCTGCCGAGCCGGCCAACGGACACCGCACGATCGGCCTCCTTAGACTTCACCGAGGGAACGCTCGGACGGCCCAGTTGCAATCGGGCAGCACGCTTCGAGGACGTAGGCCGAGAAAGAAGAGCACAGGTCGCAATCCTGCGGGTCGTGCTCAAGGCCTAAGCAGTAGACACACGTGGAGTGTGGATCCGTCCGAGACATCTTCTGCCTGCAGGGGCATCTCCGAAAACCGGGAGTCGATTTGTCCATCGCAGCCGCGAGGGATCGAAGACCGAAGTCTTTTTCACAAAAGAAACTTTGAAATTCACAAATGGAGAAATAGGAACCAGTCTCAAACGCAGAGTGTTAAGGAGGGAACCTGAGCTTCCAAGCGGTAAGGAAGATCTGGCATCATGGGGCAGAGCCGAGAGTTATACCACCCGGGTGGGTGGGAGGAGCCAGCTTGAAGACCTTCCGGCAAGATTTAAAGCGGCAAGGATACCTGCCAATGAGTGTGGATGAACAATATATCCATGTCCCTAGAAACCTGACTGTCCATCACCCTAACGTAAACTGGGAACCGAGCAGCCACCGCTCTGAACTGCTCCCAGGAGAGAGGCCCGCTAGGACCAAGGATGCCTGGGAGCGCAGGAGAACGTGGCAGAGCAGGGATTTATTTAACGCCAAAAATGGATTTGCGTCTTGCTCATAAAAGTGCTAAAACATTGTGAAAATGCATAGCACTTGCCTCACTGTGTTTAACAAACATAACACAACCAGAAAACCTATATAAATACTTTCCGTACAGTTAGCATTGTCCCAAGAAAAATACTGCTAATCAATTATTTAAAACCCTGCAGTGGAATGGGGACAGAGCTGAGATGTCGGCTGACCTCCGCCTGGGCTAAGGAGCGGACCAGGAGCACCCAGAGAAGAAGGTGCCCCGGAAGACCACACAGCCGACAGCTGAACAATCATTTCAGTACTGCCTTGGCTGCGCCCGGAAGAATCCCCCCTGTGAGGCAACTGGGGCCGTATAGGTCCAGAAGGATGGTCCCCTACCTCAAAAGAATGGGGCTGTCTCAAAGAGACAGAGGAGGAAGAATGGAGATCTGCACTACGGCTTCTCCCAGAGCCCGGGTGGACCCCCGATAAAGGCCGCCGTGCCAACCCCACGCCCCTCGACCCCTTGGAGTCTGAAAGAGCCCTCCTCCTCCTCGAGAGGGCCAGCCTAGGTAGCTGACAGCTCGAGGCAGCACCCGAAGGAGCTATCCAGGGCACAGCACCCTCCCCCTCCCTGTAAGTGCTCTGATCGGCCCCAAAGTTGGGCGATCTAGGCACACCACAGGTGGTGGTACCACTGCTGAGGGGTCAGTGAACCCACCAAGACCGAGCTGCGGAGCAATGGTGGCCTGCATCACTGCCCGCTGGTCAGCACCCCTGACCCCAATCTCGGTAGCCACCAACCCCACCTCAGAAGGGGGCTGACTCCGGCTTGTCGAGGAGACTACTGAGCTGCCCATCCCAACAGCCAACCCCAAAGGGTCAGACTGTCCGTCTGACTCAGAGCTCAACTCCGCCTCTGAGGAGGTACAGACCGAGGCCCTGTGCCAAACTGTAGAAGGGCGCCCACTGTTATCTTTGCCAAAGGGGCCAGAAACAAAACCCATGCCCGAGCCAGTGCCAGTGCCCCCTACAGCACAGCGAGCGGAATCCACAGGGGGCACGGCTCCAGCCCGAACAGGAGCCCCAGAGTCGGAACCAGCCACGGCGCCATCTGGCCCCACGGCACTGCGAGCGGCGCCGACAACGAAGACGGCACCGAGGACGGCCCCAACGGCACCATCAGAGCCAAGGACAGCGCCGCCTGGCTCCACGGTACCGCGAATGATGCAGAGGGCAGAGGTGGCGCCAACAGCACCATCGGCGCCACCCAGCTCCATGGTGCTGTGCTCAACGTCAGCGCCAAGGATGGTGCCGAGGCAAGACATGGACAAAGATGGCACCGTAGCAGCTCCCACAGTGCCGCTAGCAGTATTGGTGCCACAGACAGCTCTGACAGAAGCCACGGCACCGTGTGACAAGTTTGCGCCAATGACGGCTCCGTTAAGGCCCAGAGGCCTGCAACAGCACCGACCGACTGCATAGAGGACGGCGCCGACCGGGCCTTGCGAACCGCGGGTCCGACACTGGGGAAGCCTTCACCCCCAAAGGAGTGATTGCCGTGGCGGCACCTCCTGCCCACCCCCAAAAGGAGCGGGACGGGCCTCCTGCACTGCAGAAGGAGCCTCGGCAACGGCTAGGCTACTAATAGCCGAGGCTCCCTCCTCCTCGGTCCATGTAGAACCCGGAGGAAAGGCCGAGAGAGCGTGGCTTGGCCCGACGAGTGTGCGCCCAACCCCCGAAAGTCAGCAGAGCTCACCCCACTTTCCACGCTCGTTGTTAGATGACCCGGCAGTCCATGGAGAAACAGGCATTGCACAAATCCATGTCGTGAAGCGGGCCAAGACACGAAAGACAACGGTCATGCTGGTCAGTGACAGAATACTTTCGGCCACATGGGCACCGTCGTATGGGGGGGCGACCCATCCTAGAAGTTTTTTTGCCCTCCAACCGAGACATGACCTACCAGGAAAAAACCCCCACCAAAAACAGACTCGACATCGCAGAAATATAAAGAAATGAACAAATCTTACCGGGCGACGTCGAGTATTGGCAAAAACAGAACTGGCAGGAGGCCCAACGGACTTCGGCACTGAAGGATAGGATTTCAAAAAACTGCGGAGTAGGCCTAGGATTTTCTTTACAGCGTCCCACGAGGCGACCTCTTCGGCGGGACACAAAGAAGTGGCAGGCAGCTGGAGTCGACGCAGCCCTAGCAACCCGCCAGGCGTCCGCGAGTGCATCGGCCTCAGAGGGCGGCGCTGACAAAGCGCCGGCTCTACCTACCTAAAAAAAAGGTTTCGCTGGGTCCTGACCTCCGGCCAAGTACCCAACAGTGATGAATAGTGAAGATTGACACAGATAAGATCTGGGGGTTGGCTGCACTGAATGTTCTGTCACCCCAATGGGGTCTGCTGTATCTTAACTCATTACATCCAATAACTGCATTTGATGCTTAACCTGATATAAAATAGCTGCCCAGAGTACAATGAGTTAAGCTCCAAGGTGGGGTGAGGTACATCTCCTGCAGACCCTGTGGGTATGTGATACCACAAATGGAGGTCCATGGGGATGCAAGTGTGGAGGGGTTGTGGAATAACAGACAGACCAGACACAGAACTTCAGGTTAAGCACACAGTCTCTGTGGGATGTTTATTTAAGACACAGGGAATAACCTTAGGCAATGGCATATCCCTTCCTCAATACATCAGTTTGCAGCAACAGACTATGCATATCTTTCCTCTGCACTTAGTCAGCACCTACTGACCCACTGATCTCTTTACTGAAAATTATTTTATTTCCTATGTTGCTCTTGTGTGTTTGGGTGATGGGGAGCTCAAAAAAGAAAAAAAAAAAAAAAAAAGCTAAAGGCAAAGAACCTCAGTGCAGAAGCACTGAAGAAAAGGTTACCCCAAAGGGCATTGGCAATAAAGCCAAGTTTCAATGAAACAAAACATTACACACATCCCATAATGCAAAGAATCATGGGATGTATTTGCAAATCACCATGACATTTTAGGATGGATCAGCTTAAAGCAGGAATGCATGGTGCCAAAGGGCCTCTCAAACAATCTGTAATTTACATGCATTTTAAATAACGCAAAAGGGGGTTTCTGACATCTCTACCATGGTAACTTAATTTTTATAATACAGTCCCCTAGTAAGTTTTTACCTTTATCCAAAACACCTAGTGCCATGGTATTATCAACATTTACAGGTTTCATACACATAAGGCATAGTGCTATTGCATACTAAATCCAGCAACGAGGAACACAGCCTGCCATTTAACAACAGCTCAGAGGTCACTACAATAACCTCCATGTACAAGGACCTGAAAAGGGAAAAGGAAAAATTAAAGAGGATACTACAGCATAGTCAAGAAAGGGGAGTGGGTGCCCATAGGTGGCCAATCTTATGGTCTAGAAATTATAAAGGCTAGATTAGGTTAATAAATAGAAGAACTGTTGTAACAGATTAAAGAAAAGGTCGGTCCTCAAGAATGGCAGGATCTCTCTCTGTCACGGCAAGAGGTAGAAGAGTGCATAAGGCCCTGGATGCCTCCTCCATGGCCATGGAGGAATAGTAACAGTGTAGGGATTGGGAACTTCTAGGAAACTCACTGGTACAGGTTGTATTCTGTAGAAGAGTACCGTAGAGGCACAGGTAAGGAAGCACAGGAAACCAGAACCAGTTGTAGAATTTGAAACAATTATTTGTACTAGCAGTAACATAAAAAATAAACTTGTTCCGTATAACTATTTACAAAGGCAGAATAAACAGAGAAGATCCATCAGAGTTTTCCTTCAATCTCTGTGTGTCTCCAAACATTGTAGCTCTACTTTCTTGTAAGTCTCTGCAACCCCCTTCTTAACAAGCATCCTGTTATTTTTTCTAAAATGTTCCTGTATATTTCAGGCAGGTGCAGGCAGGAACACAATGTCCCAGAAATTAGGCCCCTTTTCCACAGCTCTTCAGCAAAAGGCTTAAAAATTGCGTTTCAGGTTAACCCCTTCAGTTCCCAATAACTTTCTGCAATCATCTCAAACTATAATTATACACATTTCAAAAGTAACACTATATAATTTCTAAACAAAGGGATCTCAATATCAGTTATATTTCCACATAATGATTTGCATATATTTTTATACCAGAAAATATGCATGGGAGGAAAAAGACAGAAACAGCAAGTGAAGGCTGAAAAATAGCGAGAGGCAGAGAATTGCGAGGCTGTCAGGGTGATCAAATCCTAGGTCCCACAGGAAAATTTAGTTGCGCAACCATACAGACAAGAGACAGGAAAGGAAAGAACACATCCTTGCATTCAAACTCTCCATAACAACTAGGACAGGGTCCTACTCAATCCTGTCACATACACCCCCCTCCTTAAGAGGGAACCCGATTTATCAAACACGTTTCCAAAACTTTCTATTAATTATCTAATAATATTAGCTTTTAACGTTCAGAAATTAAGCACATGTGCAGTATGTTTTTTTCTATTAACAGTACAACAAACAGTAAAGTTTAAACTCATACATTTGTTTTTCAACCTTCAGAACCCTCAATTCCTGATCCATATCTTGACAGAAAATCAGCATTGTTAATCTCTTTATCAGACTTGTGTACCACCTTGAATTTAAATGGCTGTAATGCCAGGTATCACCTTGCGATTCTGGAATTTTTATCTTTCATTTGGTTAAGCCAACAGAGAGAATTGTGATCTGTTAAAAGTACAATGTCAGTTCCTAGCAAATAAAACTTAAGGGACTCCATGGCCCACTTTGCTGCTAAACATTCATTTTTTTTTTTCGTATTTATCCTCCTCCTTCCTACCTCCGGTGTCCCTCCTTCCATCCGCTCATGTCCCCCCCAGTACCTACCTTAGGGATCTGCCCCTAGAGCGCCAATCCTCCTCTCCTCACACAGTGGGGTCTGTCCTGTAGGTGGTCCGGGTGGACTTAGGGCGGCCTTCATCTAGGGCTACCGGAGGGGATTTTTTCCGTTTTTCTCCCCTTACGTCCCCACTCCCCTAGGATGCCTTGTGCTGGGCGCACATCCCAGTAGTAGTGTGCTTACCGCAGACCCTCATCGCCGCGGCGTCTCCCTCCCTGGCTCCGACAAGCGAAGCCGCCTCCATCCTTTCCACTGCCGGTGCTTCCACGGCTCACGGAAGGAATGCAGAGCGCAATGCGCTCTTTGGTAACCAACTCCTGAGGGAGGAGAGCATCCATTGGGATGCTCAATCCTCCCTTTCCCCGCCGATCCCCGGCCACCCGAGTCCATCCCCGAACCCGGGTCGCCGGTGCAGCGCGAGGTGTGGCGTCCAGCGCCTCAACCCTCAGCGCCACCGGGCCGGCTAAACATTCATTTTCAATGGTGGAGCACCTTTTCTCTCTGTCATGCAACTTCCTACTTGTGTATAGAATAGGATGTTCCATCCCATCTATATTTTGACTCGAGACTGCACCTAGGCCTACCTTCGATGCATCGGTTTGTAATTAAAATTGTTTCTCAAAGTCTGGGTTTCTTAAAACAGGGGCTAAACATAATGCAGCCTTAATGGCTTGAAAAGCTTCATCACACTCTGGGGGTCCATTTCATATTATTTGGGTACCGTTTTTTCTTGAGTTCAGTGAGGGTAGTAGCTGACTCAGTAAAGTTGGGAACAAATCTCCGATAATAACCAGCCAGCCCTAAAAATGACCTGACATGTTTTCTTTGTTTTAGGGACTGGGCTGTTAGGTACAGCTTCTATTTTAGACATTTCTGGCTTAACTTCTCCATTTCCCAACACATAGCCCAAATATCTGGTTTCCAGAATGCCCAATGCACATCTGGTAGGATTAATAGTCAGACCTGCATTTTTGATAGCTTGGATAACTGCTTGTAGGTGCTCCAGGTGGCTTTTCCAGTCCGGACTGTACACCACGACATCATCCAGGTATGCAGCACAATAACCAGTATGAGGTGATAAAATTACATCCATGTACCACTGGAATGTAGCTGACCCAACATGTAAACCAAATGGCAAAGTGGTGAACTGATGGAATCCAACAGGAGTGGCAAATGCAGTTTTGTCTCTGGATTCTTTAGCTAAAGGGATTTGCCAGTGACCCTTGGTGAGATTGAGGTTACTGATATACTTTGCATTCCCCAGTCTGTCCATCAAATCATCTATTCTGGGCATAGAATAACTGTCAAATTCTAACACTAAAAGATTAATTTCCTAAAATCAAGGCAGATTCTAACACCCCCTTCTTTTCTGTTTACAATTACCACTGGAGATGACCAAGCACTCCTTGACTCTTCTATGATACCCAATTCTTTCATTTTTTGTATTTCCTTAACCACGTCAGCTCTTAACCGCTCTGGTAACCTGTATGTC
The DNA here is from genome assembly GCA_016271365.2 of Neoceratodus forsteri. Taxonomy (NCBI): domain Eukaryota; kingdom Metazoa; phylum Chordata; order Ceratodontiformes; family Ceratodontidae; genus Neoceratodus; species Neoceratodus forsteri. The sequence goes on along the minus strand of CM057450.1, from coordinate 178,564,514 downwards.
TTTTGTTTAATAGGGCGAGCATTCCTTGGCACTATTACATGCTCGACCCCTTTTGCTCGGCCTGGTACTGTGGTAAAAGTACTGTTAACTGTATTTAGCACATTATGAATTTCTGCAGTTTGTTCTGAGGTTAAGGAAACATTCACGTTTACAGCATCAGCAGTTACTGTTTGTTTCAGTCTATCATAAGCTACATCAATATCTTCTTTATCAGTTTCTAGTAAAATGAGCAAAGCAGCTTTTGACATTTTTTTAGCCCATTTCTTGAGGAGGTTAGCATGGTGTATCTTAGGATTTTTCCTGTCAGGGGTCTCAGTCTTGTAGTTAATGGTGCCAGTATGTCTAAGCACTTTATATGGCCCTTGCTACTTCATTAACAGTTTATTTTCTGTTGTGGGTAACAGTAGCAAACCCTTTTTAACTGGATAAAAAACGTTTTCTTTTACCCTAGGGTCACGATATGCCTTCTGGTGGTTTTGGGCTTCCTCCTGATTACTATGGGCAATTTCAACATAGTTTACCAGCTTCTTTCTTAGGGCACACATATAAGATATTATATAGAGAGTAATGGATAGGCAAGTGTGTGTTATGGGTGTTTTTTTTTTTTTTACACACACCCAAGGTGTGTGATGACCCATAAACCTAGACAGTGAAGCTTGAGAGTTTATACTGTCATCACACACCGAGATTGTGTAAAAAAAATTCCATAAACACACAGTTGCCTATCTTTAATTTTTTTATAATTCTTTTTTTGCACAGGTTTGCATGGGTGTATTATATTATCAGAATGCCGTAATAACCTGATTTGGGGTAATTACGGCATTTGACAGTACTCGTAATCCAGTTGATATATTTGGGGTCACCAGTATTTATAGATTGTTTCTGAGTGGGGTTATCTTCCCACATTTCTTGTATCACATTCAGTGGCCCTCTTGGCTGCCTACCATATAGCATTTCAAATGGTGAAATCCCTGTTGATGGCTGTGGCACTTCTTTGTAAGTAAAAAGTAGGTAAGGCAAGTATTGGTCCCAAGCTTTCCCTTCCCCTTTTATAAACCTTTTTAACATGCATTTTTGGGTTTGGTTAAAACACTCAACGAGACCGTCTGTCTGTGGATGATAGGGGAGGTTCTTATGACAGTGATACCTAGTAGTCTGTACAGTTCCTTAAAGAGCAGCTCTCGACTAGCCCCTCCTGCTGACAAATATCCTGCAACTGACCTGGCCAGGAGTCATTTTCCATCAATGATTCCTTTGTGGGCTACCATTTAAAATGTTATTTCACTGCGTAACTTTATTCTGTAAACTTGAATCCTCGAAGGCCATGCCCTCACGCCATCACCACATGACCCTGGTTTGTGATGTCAGTAAACAAAGGAGGCTGCGTGTACGCCTGACAGAAATGGTGTGATTTTCCCAAAGGCTTTATATCTTTAATGTTGGAATTTTAAGAAAGCAAGTGATAAGCTCGAGTAAGAGGGACCCTCTTAATCGAGGCGGTCACTGATCTTAAAATCAACGATAAAAATACATAACACTGGAAAATCACCCCATCAATCAATGGAGAATGCACACGCAGCCTTTGTTTACTGACATCTAAGCAGACTGCGTGTCTCTGTGGAGGCGTGGCCGTAGGATCTTGATTTAGTTCAGTTTTTTGCAGGCGGGTCAGGGAATGAAGTTACGGTAGAAATATATCCTTTAAACAATGTCCACAAAGGAATCATTTATAGAAACTACTCCTGGCCAGGTCAGTTCGAATATATGGTCAGTGTAGAGGGCTAGTCAGAGCGTAAAGCTGCTTTTTAAGTAATGTGGCACCAAAATTACTACCCTGATCAGTAATAATTTCTTTAGGTATGCCCACTCTGCTGAACATTTTTGCAAGCTCTGCTGCCACTTTTGAAGCTACGACAGTACACCTTGGAACTGCTTCTGGTCATCGAGTAGCATAGTCGCATACTACCAGGATAAATCTATTACCCTTTTAACTTTTGTCTAAAGGACCAAACACAACCATTGCAATTTTTATTTATTTATTGAATTTTGGTGACCGGGTAAGTCCACTGAGACAACTGCAGTCCCTTTTTCAGGGTCGATTCAGGAGGTGTACAAAACAAAGCAGTTAGAAATAGAAATAAGTTATACAAGGTATAGAAGTAAGGCTGCTGTTAAATATGCAGAGCAAGGTACATAAACAAATGATACAAAAGCACATGCAAGGCAATATCAAATATAAACATTATATACAACAGCCTCAAAACCTTACAGGCAGTATGGTACAGAGTAAAAGTAACAGCGTGCTGAGGCTAGCTAACAGAAAGTTAAGCGTTATGAACTCAACGCATTGTATACAAAGTACAGGCTGGTATTTACATATATACAAATTATGTCAGACAGTTTCCATGCAGGACAGCCTCACTCTTGAGGCTGCAACCTAATGAAAAGGAGGCAGGTGTAGGAAAAGAGATATTAGGTGAGACAGGAACAGGATGTTGAGGCAGAGAGTGAGGCATATAAGGTGGATTGGAACAAGGGGAGAGGCGCAGGATAGAACAGAGGGTGGGAGTGAGTTCCAATCGGAAATCACAGCGAAGGAGAAAGACTTGCGGGCAGTGGCAAGACGCATATTAGGCTTAGTTATAGGGGGAGTGAGGCAAATCTAAGGGAATGAGGAGCATTTCTCAGACGTATTAACTCACTGAGGCTGGGAGGGATAAATTTGTGCACCAGTTTAAACAGGAGGCTAAGCGAAAGGTACATTAATTTTGAATTTAACTTAACTTAAATTCTCTCAAAAGGCACATCTATCAAGGGTAGGGGCACTTTGTCTTTTCTAGTGACTGGGGCTAATTTCTGACACTCAGCACAGGAATTACAATAGGTAGCAACATCTTCATGAATTCCAGGCCAGTAAAATCTGTACAACAGTCTGGTAAGGGTGCAATCCCTCCCACAGTGACCAGCTATAGGACTATCATGTGCTATTTGTAACAACTCCGTTCTATACTTCCGTGGTATAACCAATTGTTCCGTCTGTCCCTGTGTCTGAAGTTTAACCCAAACTCTGTACAGTAACCCATTATATTTTTTAAACATTGGTCCACCCCGTTTTGGTTTCACCCCCAGCTGCTTAAAATAACCCTGGAGAGAAACACTGTTAGCTTGCTCTAAAACAAAATCACAATCAGTTAGTTTAGCATCAGCATTTTCATATTTTAACACTTTATGTCCATCAGTCATTTGTTACCACAGTTTCTTCAAGCATCGTATTTCTTTCCTGGACTTCCGGATCTTGGAGCTGTGCTCAAACAAGTCTGAGTCAAAATCGTCGAAAGGAAAAGAGTCCTCACCATCTGAAATTTTCTTTGCCCGAGCTCTTGTCACCACAGCTGCTGAAACATCAGAATTTACTCCCCCTTTGATTAACACAGTAAATCATGGAAAGTCATTTCCAATAATCACAGATACAGGTAACTTGGGTACTACTCCACTTTCATTTGGTGCGACACACCCTTAATGATCAGTCACTTGGGTGGTGGGATAGTACTGAGTGTCCCCGTGGATGCAGATGACACCAGTACCTTGTCCTTTTGCACAGTATTTTCTCGGCACCTCAACATGTACTAGGATCTGTCTGCTTCCCGAATCAATGAGTCCCCTTTACAGTCTTATCCCCCACCTTCACATCTGTTAAGTACCAGAGTTCTTATCAGACTTGGGAGTTTAAATGGGAAAAACAGTGTCTTACCGGTGCTTGGCTGTTACCTCGTTACTGTGGCATCTGTCTGGCCATTTGGTAGTCCTTGGCCAAAGAAACAGCCTTTTCCCAAAGCTGCACATCTGTAGGCAGGATGTTGATGAATTGCTCCATTGCAAATGTATCGATGATCTGTGGGACTGTTTTGCCCTCTGGCTGGAGCCATTTTATCAGGAGTTCTCCCAGTCGGGTGAAGGCATCTCGAGGATGAGTTATACTTCAGAGATCAAAATCTCTGCCTGTAGATCTCTCCTGAGATGTCATACCTTTTTCAGGATTTTGCTTTCACCAGGTCATAGTTTTCTGACTGTGCAGTGTCCATATTGTTGTAGGCAAGCTGGGCTTTCCCTGTCAGGAAGGTTACCAGTCTGACTGTCCATTGCTGCTTTGGCCATTGGCAGGCTGTGGAAAGCCTTTCAAAAGTTGTCAGGTAGGCCTTGATATCATCTGAAGGACACAACTTTGTAAGTTTAACGGCTTTTAAGTTGCTTGTGTTTTATTGCTCATCTGTATCTGTGCCATATCCTCTGCCTTTGATAGCTTGCAAAGCATCCAGCCATCGCTGCCTCTCTTTTCTCATCTGCTGCTTCATCTCTTTTTGTTGTATAGCCCACCATTTGAAAAAGGCAGTCAGACTTTCAGGTTCTGTCACTGCCTGTTCTTTTTCCGTAACTTGTACTAGCTGTACAATCTCAGCTTGGATGTCTGTCTCTGCTAGTTTGGCTGCCATTCTCCTGGTAATCACTCCTGGACTTGCTGCTGTAGAATCCATAACTTTCTCTATGCTTCCCTGGTACTAGGTCCAGTACCCATGCAGAAAACTCCTGGCTTAGAGTGTGCATGGCGTAATTCCCACTTAAGTCGACACCATCTGTCATCGAGGCACAGGTCAGGAAGCATAGGACAACCAGGAGCAGTTGCAGAATTCGCATAAAGTATTTGTACCAGCAGTAACATAAAAAAAATAAACTTGTTCCGTATAACTATTTATAAAGACAGGATAAATAAAGAAGATCCATCGAAGTTTCCCTTCAATCTCTGTGAGTCTCCAAACATTGTAGCTCTCTCTTATAAGTCTTTGCAACCTCCTTCTTATTAAGTATCCTATTTTTTTCTAAAATGTTCTTGTACATTTCAGGGAGGAGCAGGCAGGAACACAATGTCCCAGAAATGAGGCCCCTTTTCCAAAGCTCTTCTGCAAAAGGCTTAAAAACTGCATTTCAGGTTAACCTCTTCAGTTCCTAATAGCTTTTTTGCAATCATCTCAAACTATAATTATATATATTTCAACAGTAACACTATATAATTTCTAAACAAAGGGACCTCAATATCAGTTACATTTCCACATAATGATCTGCATATATTTTTATACCAGGAGATATGCAAGGGAGGAAAAAGACAAACAGCAAGTGAAGACTGAGAAATAGTGACAGGCAGAGAATTGCGAGGCTGATGGGGTGATCAAATCCTAGGTCCCATAGGAAAATTTGGTTGCACAACCAGACAGACAAGAGACAGAAAAGGAAAGAACATAACAGATCCTTGAATTCAAACTCTCCATAAGAGCTGGGACAGGGTCCTATTCAACCCTGTCACAAAGAGGCCAGGTGGACCAATGATTCACTGTCCTCTGAAGAGGACGTGGATGGAGATGAGGCACTGGTTTCTGGAAGAAGGACCTGAACTGGGCCCTGGCTGACTCCCTACACCAGTGATCAATGGTGCCAATTGACGCCCAGTGTTGTTCCCACATTAGCGGTCTTGAAGGGCCATAAAAGAGGACAGCCTTTCAAAAATGTGTAGAGTCCAGTCTAAAGGGAGCTGAGGGTCCAGGCCTCAAAAAGGCCTCAGCCTGGGCTACGGAAGTCAGTTGGGGGCCTCACCCTAAAGGATGCTTGACCAGACTCACCTGATTGTGGCACAACTATGTCTGAGGAGTGACCTGACCACTGCCTATGGGGGAAATCCCAGATGAGGCGATCAGAGTCTTACAAGTCCCACATTAAGACCCTGGTCCTCACTGGGCACAATACTGACAGACAGCTCCAGAGAGAGAGCGAGAGAGAGAGAGAAACCCGACCCCAGGTCATCACCCATCTCCCAGTCGGTGTCACCTTTGCCACTGTGCTCAGAACTCACAATAACTATGAGGACAGGAGTCCCTCTTTCACTAACCACGACGTCATCCTTGACGCCGTGCTCTACACCGACTTCAGTGTCTAGCATGGCACAATCTCCCTCCTTGGTGTTGCAGACAGTGACCAGGCTGACATACCTATCAGCACAGTACTGGGTACCAGACCTAGGCCCGCCCCCTTTAGGCATAGTCGACGCCATCGCCAGACTCTGAGCCATCCTCCTCCTCCTTGGTGTCATCAGCGACACCATGGCTAGGGACAGACTCCAAGTTAACTGTAGCACCACTGGAGGCCTTGGTGGTAGCCCCCCAACACAAACCGTGTCGGGGGAGGCCCAGCAGCATCTTTATTATCACTCGAAGTGTTGCCCATGCTGTTGCCACCATTTGCAGTGGCAACACCAGAAGACAACATCAAAGTGTCCACTACTGTGGATTAAGTGTATAGCCTTGGCCATGTCACCAGGGATGTCTGTGCTCAGAGCAAACTGACTGGAGGATTCTCAGCTGACCGCCCAGGAGTCAGCTGTCCACCAGACTCAAGCTTCAGCACAGTGAAGTCTAGGAGGACACTGTGTTCCTGAGGACCCAGTTGTTCCTGGGAGAGGCCCAGGGTAAGGGCCTAGCAACAGACCCTTGAAGCTCCTGGTTTGACACTGACCTCTGAAGATGGGAATCTGACAACCCCACATTAGCGCGTGGATTTCCAAAGTATGGCAGTCCACTGAAAAGCAGGAATCCATGCCTTGCTGAGTGACAAGGCAGGTCGCATAGATTTGATGCCGCTTCATACAAGTCATTTTATTCCTGCCGGGGCACCGAGGCATGATGGGTGGCTTATTTTCCATGGTACACGGACTTGGATTTTGGCACAAAAAAAAAAAAACAAGGCACAAGAGAAATGGTGCAGAAATAAGGCGGTGGTGACACGGAAAAAATTAGCAACGACGAATGGCATACCGTGGAGACTGCACCCACGGTGCATTCTCAATGGTGGAAAGAACAGATATTAGGTAGATGAAGGATCCGTCAACAATTATTGGCAGGCACACAGGACCACATTGGGGCGCAGAGGTACCATGACCAGTAGTCACTGCCAGACCCCAGGCCAAAAGGCTTGCTCCCATGGAGAGATACTAGAAGTTCAGTGGATCTCAACTGCAGAGCCCATGTAAGACACAACTGTTCTGGAGATGGCTCTCCAGTGCCCATCTGAAAAACAGTTTGGAAGATATTTAAAATAATTTCCAATCACCTTTGAGAGTAATCCAACAGTTGTGAGTAACATACTATATCTTTAATTCCATGCAGGTCAATGGGATTTTTTTAAGCCATCCAGGAAAATTGCAAATAAAGAAAGTACAAGTAAATCTTTATTAAAAGACGCAAATGCCCTGGCTGCAGAGGACGTACTGTGCAGAAAATTACAGCTTTATCTTAGATTACAGAGTAAAAATTGATAAAGTGCTTCGTTAACAGTTTCCCATGTTAAAAACATCCTAAACATGGGGCCCTGGGAAAGAGATGCTGTGTTATTAAGCACAGATGTAAAAGCAATCTGCTTTGTGAGTCAAGTTCATGTTGCTGTGTTACGAAGTTGCTTTTCAAGCACAAGGTACGCTGAAAATAGTATCTAACTGACGGACAGGTTTTTGCCCTTGACATACCATCCTGAAACTAAACCTGCATCATGGGATGGTGACTCACATGCACACGTGAGATAATTAAAAACGGTGAGACAAAGTAGGCTCTCTGACACTGGTCTCCTATCACATATGGAAGTAGGGGGTAATGGCACTAACCTATCTCTTCACTGTTACTCTGTGACGGGACAAATGTATTCAATTCTGTATCTGTATGATTCACTTGCCACGGTTTTAGTATGAAGACTGGTGGAGCTGTGGATAACAATACACCTTGTTTCTATAAGAACAAACCAACATGTTCCCTACAATACCTTTTTTCTTAAAAAGCTCTGCTTCCGTGTCCTCTCACCACTGCCTCAGTTAGCTCCTTCTCAGCAACATAAAAGATTATGTTCTCCCTCAGCAAAAATGGATGTCTCGTTGCCCAGCTGACATATTAGATGCCATCTATTTAGGAAATTAGTTTACAAACCATGCTAGATCAACACCAAAGTTAAATCTCAGAGTTACACTGGCTGAAGGTCTAAGTGCAATACCATCAGCCTTGTCAGAAGAAATACTTTACTGTTCAGATCACTTGACTATCACATTTTCTAGCCTAAATGTGTCATTAATACAATAAAGACACAGTTAATGTACCTCCCATTGCTACCGAAAGGAAAACTCTCAATCTAAGGCCCCCCACCCTCGAAAGGCTTACCCCCCAATACAGCTTTTTATTTAGAAAAGTGTGTTTTTCTTGCGCTGCTACTTACTTTATTTTTATTTTGAAGTGCATGGTGCGTTGTCGCACCTTTACAGTAAATGGAGCCCCCCAGCATCGGCCATATTCCCAGTTTGTGGACTTTTTCAAAATATAAATAAAGTAGAAATATGTATGAAACTTGTCTTTCTAAATAAAAAGCTGGATCGGGGGTAAGCCTTTGAGGGGCAGGGAGCCGTGGATTTAGAGAGTATTCCTTTACGGTTAGCATGTTAATGTCCAGTGTTTGTCATAACGTTACAGAGTTTTGTCTAATATGTAATACAGTGATTGTAAATCTCTCATTTGTCTTCCACATATAAAGGAAGAAAAAATTACTCACCGTAGTAATCTTCTTTCTTCCAAGGGGTCCTTTAGCATCAGTAACTACAGCATTTAGCTGGATAGGTGCAACTGCCCCGGAGGTATGCCTTTAAGATAATTAGGATAATACGCTTAGGGCATCAGCCAATCAGAAAAGAGTAGGGGTGTGTACTGAGGGAGAGCAGCCTGAAGGGCTTCAGTATTTTTTCTCAGATAAATGGGCACATGCCCTAAAAGTGAACCAACAGGACTTACAAAACACACAAATGTCCAAAACTAGAAAACAGATACCAACAACCTGAGCAAGAAACTTCTCTAATCAAAGACAAATTTTGGTAATAAAAACTGAGAACAGAGCCCTTCTCCTAACAGGTGAACTTAGGAGGAAGGGTGGGATCTTACTAATGCTAAAGGCCCCCTTGGAAGAAAGAAGATTACTATGGTGACTAATTTTTTTCTTCTTACCCCAGGAGTCCTTTAGCATCAGTAACTATAGCAGATTACCGAACAGTACCAAGTGGGAGGTGGGCAGAGAACCTATTTAGGAAAGAGGCTCTGCATAACCGCCCTGCCAAATTTGGCATCAGACCTGGACTACACATCCAAAATGTACTGTTTAATGAAAGCATGTACAAATTTCCAGGTAGCTGCTTTGCAAACGTCCAGAAGGGGTATGTCTCTTGCAGCTGCCACAGAGGCTGCAGTGCCCCTGGTAGAGTGGGCTCTGAGCCCCACAGCAGGTTGATGACCATCTTTTTCACAGCAGAATCTAATGTAAGAGACCAACCAATAGGAAACAGTTACCTTGGCAGCTGGTTTTCCTCTGCCTGCTTCCCCAAAGGTGAGGAACAGCTGAGTGGAAGAACCTCTAAACTGCCTAGTATGCTCCAGGTAGTAAAAGAGGGCTCTTTTAACATCCAGACTGTGGAGCTTTTGCTCGCCAGGAGTGGATTTCTCAGAAAACAGGTAGAGTAATAGACTAGTTAAGGTGAAACTCAGAAACCACCTCAGGCAGGAACTTCTTATTTGTTGTAGTCACAAAAGCAGAGCACACACTAACCTCCAACAAATAGCCAGGGCACCAGTCTCTTAAGAATAAAATACATTTATTGACTACATAAAAACAAGAAAGAGAGGCAAAGCCTGACACGTTTCGGATGTATGCCCATCCTTTATCACAGGCTACAAACATTCATCTCTGTGGCTCTTAAATACTTGACCTGAACAACGTCATGATGTCATAATGCAAATTACCATTTCATTAGTAAAACTTAACCCCTATGTATACCCTCCACTTATATCTTAACCAAGCTATACATATATATATATATATATACACATGGCAAAAAACTCTGTTTAATGCATCAGTTAGGGTTGTTCCACAGTGAAAAAAAGCTAGGAAATTGGGACTGGCAGGCCCCAACACGCACCCCGATACCGTTTAGGTGGAGGTGAGCTGGGGGTCAAGGAGGGCCTTCAAACCTAACCCAATTTCCTAGCTTTTTCCGCTGTGGAACCCTAACTGATGCATTAAACTGAGTTTTTGCCTCTAATATATATATATATATATATATAGTAATAGATATACCACTCTAGGAGATATGCAGTGGCGCTTTCGCTTGTGTGCAGATGCACGAGGCCGCAGGCCGAGTGCATTCAACCACCCAAGGCGTGCGTATATCAGAGCGCGACCGCACACCCTAGAGTGGTATATCTATCTTATAAAATGGCCACACATGTTTTGGGGGGTGGTGGAAAAATAATCCCTCTGTCTAGCTGGTAAATGATATGCTGGCAGAGTTCAAAGTAAGTCCTGTGTTTAAAAAAGATGAAAAGTGTGTCCCTCCTGTTAGGTTCTGTTGGTTTATAATAATCCCTCTGTCTAGCTGGTAAATGATATGGTGGCAGTGTTCAAAGTTAGTCATTTTGTGTTTAAAAAGATGAAAAGTGTGTTCTTTATGTTATGTTCTGTTAGTTAAGTGAGAGAAGCTGCAGACTCTATGTAGAAGGGGCGGGGACACAGTGGTGAGTCGGCAGCTTTAGGAAAGTAGTCCAGGCGAGGCGAGTGATGAAGTATAGCGTGACAGTGGTGCACATTGCAGGAAGTGACAAGCTATTCTGAATTGAAAGTAAGTCCTTTTGTGTTTAAAAAGACAAAAGTGCTTTCCCTCCTGTTAGTTTCTCTTAATTTCAGTACTTCAAGCTGCAGGAGCCTATATGACAGGCGAGCAGGCGCCGAGTGAGTCGGCAGCTTTATGAGGTAGGCGCCAAGCCAGGCGAGGTTGTCATCGCAACACTCACTCATACAACGTCATCTATAAACTGCTGACTCACTCGTCCTTCCATTCTACATAGACTCTACCTTTACTAATTAAGAAAAACCACAACAGAAACACTTTTATCTTTAAACACAAAAGAACTTACTCAACATGTTTCAACATCTCCTCACTGTCATTACCTTCGATCATTATATCAAGAAGGAAAAGTGAAAGTGCTGAACGATCGGGCAACTCTGTGTAGAAAGGGAGATTTTTTTAACAGAAAGTGAGAGTAGGAAGTAAGAGAACTGTAGTTTGTCTTGTTTTTTTATACACAGGTTTCTGTTAAATGGGTTGCATTATGTTGTTTTGTAGAATTTAGGGTGGTGACACAGTGTGCAGTACTAAAAGTTAGTGGCTCTGCAGTAAGAGTGTGAAAATGGCAGGCAGAATTTGCTTTTTAGATGATAGTTTATTTAAAAAAGGAGTGGTGCAATCAAGTAAATCAGGTTGTACAGTGTGGGATTACTAGTGATATATTTAGTTATGGCTGTGGGTGCCACTTGTGTGTGTGTGTGTGTGTGTGTGTGTGTATGTGGCTGCTTAACTGCATTAGGCGTGGAGTGATCTCACTGCTGGTGAGAAGGTTTTGAGGGCTGGAAAGTAGTTTAGGTGTGCGGTCGTACTGGGAGGCGTGCGGTCGTTGGGAAATAATGCACGGTCATGTGATGCATTCTGTCCAATCATGTTACTGTAATTTCTATGATTTTACCACCTCATTTTATAAATATATATATATATATATATATATGAGGGATGAAGGGATAACACTATGAATAAATGGTGTTATTTTCACAGCTGTTGTATAACCACTGTGATGACATCACCACTGTGGGGTTATTTTCACAGCCGTTGTATAACCACTGTGATGACATCACCACTGTGGATTTATTTCCTGATAAACCCACAGTGTCTACATTACCAGCAAATATACTCACAATGGTAATGTCACCAGAGGGAGACTATCTACACTGCAGCCTGCATTTAATAGTTTCACAGTTTCTCTTTCTCACTGAATCCTGCAACTAACTCGATTAGCATTGTAAAAATCAATCACCTGTGTCCCATAGTTATTCTGACAATCCTAGCCCATAACTGTGCTGCTCTAATTTTCAAACCAGCCTCCTTCATAAACCAGTTTCTCTTTCTGAGTGCTGACTGCAAAAGTTTGTCTCAGTGAAGCCTGCAACTTACTGAACAAACAGTCTGTTTCTCACTCCTAGCTGCAGGTAACACAATTATCATTGCAAATCACATGCACCTGTTTCGCATAGCGTCTAACACTTCCAGCCCATTCAGAAACACTTACACACACTCAGACCACACACAGACAGTGCTGTCAGTATAGCCTAGAGGTTAGAGAAACAAGCAATTAGCAAACTTCCTACATCCAGCAGCCCACACCAGTATTTGATTCTCACGAGTTCCATTTCAATACTGTGTGACTCTGAACAAATCACTTAACTGCCCAGTGCTCCCAGGTCCCCCCCTAAAAACTTACCCAATTACCAAAATAAAAAACCAGAGAGAGAACACAGAAAAAAAAAATATTCCTAAAGGGTACTAGCTCTATTGTATAAATCACACACATGATGTGTGACTTGTGGAATATGACAAACATTTGTACTCATGCAGAGTGAACTGCAATAATATCACTCGTGATATTATCACAGTTCACTCTGCACTCATGCAAATATTTTCCATATTCCACAGTGGCCCATCATGTATCCGATATAGATATATATCTATATATATATATATATATATATATCTATATTAGAGGCAAAAACTCTGTTTAATGCATCAGTTAGGGTTGATTCCACAGCAACAAAAGTGAGGAAATTCGGTGTTAGGGTTGAAAACCCCCTTGGATCCCAGCCCCCAACCGGCATGGAGTACACATTGAGTCATCAACCCCAACTCTTACCCCATCACATGTGTAAAGAAGCAGAGGTATAGGAGAATGGGGTGAGAGTTAGGACCGATGGCCCCAATGTGCCTGATGCCGGTTTGGGAGTGAGTTAAGGGGGTCAAGAGATTTTCTTAACACAGGCCAACAACTGTAACTGTGCATAAATGGATTTTTGCCTCAATCCTTTCTTTTGAGAATGATAATGACAAATAATGAATGTAATGCTGCGGCGGGAGCGCAGGGCCCAAACATGATGTCCTCACACACAGTAACACAGTGCCCACAAACGCAAATGGTAATGCGCATGGTGACACAAAGCGAAACACCAAGATAAACAGTACTGAGAAATAGTGACTGTAATACAGCAACGGGCCCCGCGCTCCCGCCGCATATTGTCTTCTTGTCACATAGTAACACAGTGCCCACAAACAGAAATGGTAATGCGCATAGTGCAACAAAGCGAAACACAAAGATAAACAGTACTGTAGACACAAATGGTTAAAATTACAGAAACAGAAGCACAAATGAAAACACAAAGGGTAACGCAGAAGGTGGCGTAGACAGGAAAAGTAAGTGAATCAGGTACAGAACCAGAAGCAGAAGCATTAAGGGTAAGAGTTATGGAAACGCACACAATAGTTTTCCCCAAAAGCTGCATATAGAAAGACAGTGAGTACAAAGAAAGTATGCAAAATAATGACTCTCGGAACAGAAAATGAGGATTTTGAATAGTAAATTGCTTATATCTCAGGAACCGTATGACATAGAAAAAAAATTTAAAAGTCATATGAATTATCAGTTTCCTGGCTAGTTTTGCACTTAGCCCCCATTAGAAGACTAAGTCCTTTGCCAACAAAAAGTCCATATCTTGCACCGTTTCCGAGATACAGGCCCTGAAAGGCGCGGCGAACACCGTAATGTTATCCTATGGGAAAAAAGAGAAGTTCAGAGTGCAATAACTTTGCCTCCGTGTAATATTTTTTCACCAAACCACCGAAAGGCACATCTGTGGGATGTTGGCGTCTTCCCTCCAAATTTCAGCCCAAAAGACCAAACAGTTATTTTGCAGCAGGGCGCCAAAGGATTGCTGCAATGCGTCGGAGGCCGTAATGTTATCCTGTGGGAAAAAGCAGCAACTTTGGAGTGCTGTAACTGTGCCGCCATATAATATTTTTTCAACGAAACACTGAAAGGCACGTCTGTAAGATGTCGGGCTGCATTCCCTCTAATTTTCAGCCCAAAACACCAAACCGTTCTTTTGCAGTGGGGTGCCAAAGAATTGCTGTCATTTCCCCACAGCCTAGAAAAGTACTGTCGCAATTTGCAAAAGCTGTCGCAACTTCATTCGACAGTGTCGCAAGTGCATAAGTACTTTTTCCAGAAATTTGAAAAAAATATTTCTGGGGTGTTTTACCCAAAAATAAAGACATAGCTAGCATCCTCAGGGTCAGACTAGGTGAATACAAAAAGAATTAGGTTGCTAGAGGGTCCCAAATTTAAATGCCAAGCATTGATAAAGCAATGGGGCCAGACGGGGTGCACCCCAGGGTCCTTAAAGAACTAAGAGAGGTGGTGGCTGAACCTCTGGCTATCCTGTTTAGCCGATCACTGGAAACAGGGGAGCAACCCAAAGACTGGAGGACAGCAGATATAGTCCCCTTATACAAAAGTGGGAACAAAGAGGAAGCAGGGAACTACAGACCAGTCAACCTCACCTCGGTAGTGGGGAAGATCATGGAAGCACTACTGAAGGAGAGATTGGTGGAACATCTGGTTGTCAATGGACTACAGGACCCAAGGCAGCATGGTTTCACCAGGGGGAGGTCATGTCAGACCAACCTCGTTGAATTTTTGACTGGGTGACTAGGGAGGTGGATCAGGGAGGGCAGTGGACATGGCCTATCTGGACTTCAGCAAGGCCTTTGACACTGTGCCACATAGAGACTATTACACAAACTGGGAATATGGGTGTGGGCAGGACAGTAGTGTGGTGGGTAGGTAACTGGCTGGGTGGCAGGACACAGAGGGTGGTGGTAAATGGCTGTCACTCCACAGAGGGAAGAGTGACCAGTGGGGTACCACAGGGATCAGTGCTGGGACGGTCCTATTCAACATCTTCATCAGTGACATTCGCAGGATCTAGAAGGCAGAATTTCACTGTTCGCTGATGACACAAAGCTCTGTAACAAGTAGACACACCAGAGGGTGTAGACAGAATGAGAAGGGACCTGCAGAAACTTGAAGAATGGTCAGGGTTTGGCAGTTGAAATTCAATGCAAAGAAGTGCAAGATAATGTACATGGGGCACAAAACCCTGGCACAATATATCAGTTGGGGGGTGAGAATATAGCATGCACCAAGCAGGAAAGGGATCTTGGGGTTGTCATCTCTGATGACCTCAAGGTAGGAAACAGTGTGACAAGGTAGCAGGTAAAGCAAATAGGATGCTGGGATGTATAGGCAGGGGCATCACCAGCAGGAAAAGGAGGTCATAATTCCGCTATATAAGACACTAGTGAGGCCCCACCTGAGTACAGTGTACAGTTCTGGAGACCATACCTACGTAAGGACATAGACAGGGTAGAGAAGGTTCAAGGAGGGCAACAAAGATGGTGCATGGATTGCATCACAAGTCCTATGAAGACAGGTTGAAGGAACTGAACATGTACTCCCTGGAGAGAGAAGGAGAGAGGAGATATGATAGAGACATACAAGTATCTTACAGAGAGGAACAGGGTGCAGGAAAACACTATTTTAAGCGAAAAAGATGTTCCAGGACTAGAAGGCATGGGATGAAGTTGGAGGAGGACGATTCAGAGGAAACATGAGAAGAATTTCTTCACAGAGCGGGTGGTGGACAAGTGGAACACCCTGCCAGAGGAAGTGGTGGGGGCTGAAACAATCACGGGATTTAAGAATGCATGGGATAGACATAAAGGAATTCTAGAGGTCAGGGGTAAGGGGAAACAGACTTCTAGGAAAACAAACTGAACTTACAAGCTCAAATGGGCAGACTGGGTGGGCCATAGGCCCTTATCTGCCAACACTGTCTATGTATCTATGTATCTATTTTTCTGATCACCAACTGAAAACAAAATGGCGGATTTGTGACAGTAAAAGGGCCATTTGCAAAAGTAAATACTGCATTTGCGACACTGTCAAACTTTTTCTTAACTTTTCCCATTGACTTATAATGGGAACTTGTTTTTTGAATACCTTTTGAACCGTTTAATATATTTTCACGAAATCTTCAAAAGGCACATTGGGGACCCCGGCCGCACGTTCCCTGAAGATTTCGGACTGGTCGCGCAAACCGTGCGACCTCTAGGCACAACCGTAGAATTAAAAAAAAGCATAAATGCACGCGCAGATCACGCTTAATTACTCCGCAGCGATATATGTGACCGGTACGAAACTTGGCAGATCCTAAGGCGTATGGGTCTTGATCATGTATTCCAAATTTCAGGCAAATCTGTCCAACGGTTGCAAAGTTATTAAGGTGCAAAGTTTTGGATTTAACATGTAAATGGCTCCTCAACCCTAACTATGGCAGCACTACCGTGCTACCAAAATAGGAAAATTACGTACCTACCGTAATTCTTGATCTTCTCTTGTATCTTCACCATTCATTACTTCCTGGGTGTAAGCCAGAGGCGCGCACCCGTCACGGGAGCTTTTTTTTTTTTTAAATTGCCTAACGGCCCATCTCGAGCGGCGTCATCGTCATCATGGCGGGGCCGTTAGTAGCGATCGACTCCTCCTCCAACTCAGTTCTGTGAGCCGGAGGCAAAAGAGAAGCAGAAAATATAGATAGCGAGGCAAGATAGCCGAGGGATAGCAAAGCAAGGAAGAATGAACTGAAAAAGGAATAAGCCGATGGAGGAAGGACAGAGGAGATAAGAACATCCCTAATCTAGGGACTGCAGGGCCTCCTTACCTGGGTGACTCTAGGAGGAGAGATGAGTAAGGAAATGAGAAAATAGAAGAAGAAGAAGAAAGAGAAGAGAGAGATGGGATGTTGAAGGGACCAGAATGCCCAACGAGCATAGTTAGCTTGTAGCTGAAGGCTCGACTAAAGGGGAAGCAAGAATCCCCGTAGATAGAGCTGAAGAGAAGGTTCACCGAACCCACTAGACAGACTCAGGAGGGCATAGTCCTTATCTTCAACATGCCATTGTTCATGACACCCCTTGGGCTCCTGGCCGGGAGGCCTTTAACTGGAGGACACCCGAGGAGGGAAGAATAAAACCCCAGCAGCATGAGAGTGCTGCTCAGGGGTTTAGAAATGGAAAATGCAAGCCTTTCAGGTGTTTCAAGACAGAAATGGGACTCAGACTGACTGGCTAAGGCAGGCCAAGGCTTAGGCTGGTTAGGATTGGATATGGTCAGCAGAGCTCTATTGTAAAAATTGTCCAGGAGGACACTTAAGGGAGAAACCAATAGCAAAACAGCGAGAAGGAAAGCCTACCTTCTCATTTGCCTTCTTGTTTGATTTCTCCTTTTTGACTAGATGCATGACCCAGATACCAAGATGCCTATAGCAGTCGGAGAGAGTTCCCTCAGCATTTTTTTTTTGTTAAAAAGAAGAAAGGAACAGACTTACTCGTTCCTCTGCTCTGCAAGGCAAGAATGGGGGGGGGGGGAGATTTCAGGGCAACTATCTGAACACGGGATTGCAGGATCAAAACTGAATAGCCTGAGCCAGACCAAAAAACCCCAGAGGTATCTTGCCAGAAGAATAGCAAGAGATAGAAGTGCAGTCTGATCGCCAATGCAATCCACGAGATGGCCCATGAATCTTAGAGTAAGTAATTTTTCTGGGTGTAGAACCCTTCCCCCCCTTAAGAAAGAACTTCTTTTTTTTTTTTTTGGAAAATTAAGGAATTTTTCCCTATATTTTATAAACAAAAGAGAAAATGCAGAGAGAGGAAGGAGAAGGGAAGTGGAGAAACCACAGGAAGAGGCCACTGAGGGGATGGTGGGTGGGTGTAAGTAATGAATGGTGAAGATACAAGAGAAGATCAAGAATTCGGTAGGTCGTAATTTTCCTATCTTCCCTGTCAATCTTCACCATTCATTACTTCCTGAGTGATACAAGCTCCTCTTCCCAGGAGGGGAAGAGGCCATACCTGAGGGAACAAGACCCCAGCCTTCTGCTGGTGAGAAACAGAAGGAGAAGACCCTGGCTTATTCAGAAAGCCTAAGTGGGAGAAGAGCTAGGAGGTGCCTCCCGAGGATGAGGAGACGGATGGAGCCCCTGTAAAAGTCTCCTAGCTCTGGATGAGAAAAGACGGGTCCCGAGGCGGAGCGCATCACCCTACCCGGGCCAGGGTGACAACCTGTAAAGCAAAGCCATGCCGTCCGCCTGATGCAGATCGCTGTCCCTAAGCCTGGAAGCCACCTCATTGGCGTCATAAGATGCCCTGCTGGTGTCTTGCCAGCTCCAGGCCTACGCGGAGAGGGCAATGGCTTGTCTGGTTTGCTCCGTGTCAGGCATAGATGCCAGCAGCTGGGACATCATCGACCACAGATGCGGTTGTAGGCAGCATGGTGATGTGATGCAATACATGCACTCGCACGAGAAGAAGAGAACACTCTTCGCTCCAGCGGTCGAACTGGAAGAGTCGAATCGGTGGGCGGTCGTGCGCCAGGCAACGGCGCCCAGAAGGAGTATCCAGGTATACCAAACCTGAGGACGGGTTGGGAAGGGAACCTAGAGACTCAGAGGGGGCACAATACCTACGCTGGCAGTCCGCCGGGGCTAGGGAAGAAATGGCAGGGAACTGCCAGGACCGGATAGACGCCTCCTGGAAGGGGATAGGCCAGGAAGGTACCACCAGATGCTGGGCACTGAATTCACCAAGGAATTCACGCGTCACCGGTTCGGTATTGTCTCTCCGAACGTAGGAAATCCGAAGATCCCTCACCATCCTCGAAAGGAAACTCTGATATTCTGTGAAATCAGCATCGGAGGACAGATGAGCAGGGGGTTCCTCTCCCTCAGAGGAGGGAGATGAGGATGATGGGGAACTGGAATGTCCAGAGGATTCCTGCGGCGGTGAGGAGAGTCGAAAGACCCGCTCATGCATGTAACTAACATATGAGGGGAAGGCCGCCGCAGAACCCCTGAACTGCTCCCAGGATAACGGACCCGTAGGACCGACATGGCCTGGGAGCGGGGGTGGTGAAGGCAGAGAGATGGGAGAGGGGCACCTCCGAGGAGGCAACTGCTCTCTGGGGCTCTGGAATCAGGAAGGAGCCCTAGTAGGAGGGATCCCGGATATCAAACCAGGCAGAGCGGAACTCTGGGAAGCGGAACCTGGAAGAGCCCTAGGGAGAAACTCCCTGTGATGACTGAGGACTGCATGGATCCAGAAGGGCAGTCGCACAAATGCCACCAGAGGACACCCTAGAACCCTGGGAGGAGGCGGGGCTCTGCGCTACGGCTCCTGGCCACCCCTGAGGTGGCCAAAGAAGACCGCAGCAGGACGCCTGTCCTCAACCCCTCCCAGTTCGAGGCCCTCCTCCCGACTGCAGCGTTCCCCTAACCCTAGAGGATAACAGCACCCGGGGTAGCTGTCACCGGGCCTCAGAGAGGAGCCTCCCCTCTGTCACCCCACGCCTGCCCCGGGATTCTCAGCCACCCCAGCCGAGGAACCCTCAGGAGATGACGGCAAGGGGACAGAGGGAGGCCGCTCGCCGCCTGGTACCCTAGCCACCGAGGACCCAGATTCCGAAGAATGGGGGTGCCAGGATGGTCCACATCTGAGCCATCGTCCTCGAGGAGGGCGAGACCAGCAGGACCTCGTGCTGGCCACCCCAGGGTCCCGAGCCACAGGGCATGGCGGCCCGTACCCAGTGCGACGCGCTCGCCCCCACCACCGGCAGCATGAAGGCCCAACCGCACACCCCAGCGGCTCCAGCAGACCCGGCACCGCCCGGAGGAGGAGGCCGCCCGATGCCGCCCGGCGTCGCCGGAAGCGAGCGGCACCGTCCGGCAGCGCCGCCAGGCTCATCGGCACCATGAGCGGTGCGAGGCCAAAACAGCACTGCCGCGGCGCCGCCCGATCACCAGCGCCGCGAGCGGCTGGGATCAAAGCAGCGCGGAGCAGCGCCACTCGATCACCGGCACATAGCGGCACGGGATCGAAGCGAGCGCCACGAGGTGACATCGGTCCACCGAGGCGGGCCAAGCCATGGGCCTCGACACAGGAGCCTGCACCTCGAAGAAGGTGACTGCCGAGCGGTGTCAGCGCTACTGCGGCCCGGAGAACTCAGCGCTCCCCAACACATGGAAGGGCCTCCTCCTCGGCAAGAAGAGGAAGAGACCCCTCCTCCTCCTCGGACCGTATAGGCCAGGGAGGGACCTGGGGAAAGACCTAAGGATCTCGCCCGAGATTCCCATGACGGCAACCGTCCCAGAAAGTAGTGAGGGTCTTGCCGAGCTTATGCTGGCATGAACCGAGGATCGACAGTCCTTGAGAAACAAGCATCGCCGCGAATCCATATCATGGTTGGGTCCCGGCAGCAGAAGACACCGTCAAGCTGGTCTGAGGCAGAGAAATGCCGACCACAGGAGCACCGGCGCATGGGGCCCGGCCCGTCTTGGAAATGCTTAGCTCAGAACCCGGACATAGCGCGAAACTATTGAGGAAAAAACACAGTAGGAAAACACGCAGGCATGCCTTACAAATAGAAAGGAACAGTCTTACGGTATGGCGTCGAGTCACGATACAAATGGAGAATCGGCTGAAAACTACGCAGTTGAAAATGCTCTAGCAAAAGCAGGTGCTCCTCGTAGTCGGGAGAAACAGAACTGAGTTGGAGGAGGGTAGTCGCTACTAACAGCCGCCCCGCGCGCAGCGCGCGGCGTAGCTCTGGGGTGGGGCCGTTAGTCAATTTAAAAAAAAAAAAAAGCTCCCGTGACGGGTGCGCGCCTCCGGCTTACACCCAGGAAGTAATGAATGGTGAAGATTGACAAGGGAAGATACACATATACACACACACAAAATATACATATTTATATAAAACTTATGCTATCATAAAAAGGAAAATTACGTACCTACCGTAATTCTTGATCTTCTTGGATGAGTCTCCACCACTCATTCACACTAGTGGGATTGGCGCCGGAGGCACTAAGACCCATCGGGGAACAAACTTTTGCTGGAGGTCCGGTGGCGAGAGGCAGCGCCCGGGTGCACATAGCGCCGTGAGCAGCGGCTCGGCGGTAATGACCATCTCGTGACGACCCTCCAACCGCCTCAGTACCTTTTTACCAAGGAGGTGCAGCGCCAACTAACGTAAAAGTAAACCCAACATTAAAAACAGACATAAGATAGTCCACAGACCCGTGTAAGAAGGGTCAGCAAAGATCCTCACAGCCCTAAAGATTTGAGGGAGTGAAGACCAATACAGCAGTGAGCTCGGGGGATGGAGGGTGGGCGTGTGAATGAGTGGTGGAGACTGGGTCCAGAAGATCAAGAAGTGCAGTAGGTATGTAATTTTCCTATCTTCCTGGACATAAGTCTCACCACTCCATCCACAGTGAAGGAGTACCAAAGCTGATAATCCCCAAAAGAGGCGGCAGGAGCCAGAGCTCAAGCGTCTAGATAGAAGCCCATTAAGGATAGTTCTGCCGAATGCGGAATGGCCTGGCATGAACATCCAGTGCATAGTGCTTAGAAGGATTGCACTGAGCTCCAGGTGGCGTTGCATATATCTGCAATTGGAACATGCAATTTCCGCCCTAGTAGAGTGTAGTGACTCTACCTTCTAATTTAACTTGAGCCATGGAATAGCAATGGCGAGAGGCATGCCACTAACCATGAAGAGATGCATCTAATAGCGACAGGTTGACCCAGCGGGTGTCGCTGAAAGCGAACAGTTGCTGAGTCTTGCAGAACATCCTTGGTTCTATCTAAATAGAACGCAAAATCTCTTAACATCCAATGAATGAAGAGCTCGTTCCCCTTCATTTTGGAAATTAAGCGAGTAGCGGGAAGTACCAGAGGTTGGTTTAGATGGAATTCTGACACAACCTTGGGAAGAAATTTAGGATAGAGTGAGAACTACCTTGTCTTATGGAATACAGTATCTGGAGGTCCGTAACCAGGGCATGTATCTCAGAACCCTGCGGGCTGAGGTAATGGCCACCAGGAAAGCAGTCTTCCAGGTAAGAAATTTTAGCTCACAGGTAGCTAAGGGTTCAAAGGCTTCCAGTGAGCATGTCCAGCACCAGGTTAATGTCCCAGGCTGCAACTGGACGCTTAACAGGGGTCTGGTATGGAGAATCCCCTTAAGAAATCTCTTCACCATAGGTAACTGAGCCAGAGTTAAGGAAGAAACCGGCTCATGGAACACTGAGATGGCACTAAGGTGAACTTTAACTGTGGAGTCTGAAGACCTAAGTTTGATAGGTCCAAAAGATACTCAGAACCTTGCCAGGAGGACAGGAAAAAGGATTCCAAGAGGTTTTGCACACCAGAGAAGCGTTTCCATTTGAGGCGTATGTTTTCGGTGGCTGGCTTCGAGCAGCCAGAAGGATGTCTGAGACTCTCTGAGGCGTTGAACCGATTCACTTCTATCTCTTCAGGAGCCAAGCATGAAGGTGAAGTGATTTCAGGTTAGGATGGACCAACGAACCCTGAGTCAAAGACTGATTTGCAAAGGAAGTGGTCTGGAAGAGGCTGCCAACATACTGTTGAGTAGAGGAAACCATAGTTGCGAGGCCAGGAAGGAGCAATGAGAATCATCTTGGTCCCTGAGACTCGAACGCGAGTACTCTCTGGATTAGAGGAAGCAGTGGAAAGGCGTAAAAGCGTTTGTTCCACGCAGCCTGAGCGATCCTGACAGAAAATGCCAGGCCCTGGATTTCTGGAGCAGAAGAGAGCAGTTTTGCGTTGAGTGGGGATGCAAAAGGTCCAGGTCTGGAGTCCCCACTCTTTGAACAGCGACAGAGCTACGGCTGGATCGAGACCACTAGTGAGGTCTGCCTCCGTTCTGCTGAGGTGATCTGCTAGGATCGTTTTGTATACCTGGCAGATAAACCGCTGAATCAGAGACTTATGCTCAAGCACCACTCCCACACCCTCATTGCTTCCCTGCAAAGGGAATAAGAATGAACACCGCCTTGCTGTTGATGTAATATATCACTGCTTTGTTGTCGTTTGAAGGAGAATGTTCTTGTGACAAGGGCGTCCTTCAGAGCTTCGGATTGCATAGAGGACGCTCTCATCTCCAGACATTTATGTGGAGATGAGTTTGAACTAGTCCATACACCTTGAGTGTGGAGGGAGAACAGTGAGCTCCCCATCCCAGTGGCGATCGTCTGTGGTGATGGAGATCTGATGATCCGGGGGAGCAAGGGGAATCCTTCCAGGAGTTGCTCTCTTGAGACCACCAGGTGAGAGACCTTGAGAGGGCTCCGTCACCTTGATGGGATAAGACTGGGGGTGAGGGTTGGGGACCACTGAGTGGAGAGCATCCATTGGGTGGTTCTCATGTGCAGTCAGACCAGAGGGACAGTGAGACCGAGGGCGCCAATGAGACCCAACATGCGTTGCATCGAAGAGCTGTAACCGATTGGTTCTCCCTGATGTAACGGGCCATTCGAAGGATGTCGAGTCTTCTGTCCTCTGGAGGAAAGCCTTCGCTGAAGAGGTGTCTAGAAGCGTCCCTATGAAAAGGAGCCTCTGGGAGGGTTGCAGTTGAGATTTTTCAAATTCAGCAGAACTCCATGGGCGTAGAAGGCGAGAAGTCATTCACGGCTTCCAAAGTCCCTTGGCGGAAGAGCTTGCTAGAAATAATCGTCCAGGTAGGAAACACTCGGAGTCCGACTTTCCTGAGATACAGAGAACTACACAACACTGTAAAACTTCATGGCGCCGAGGATAGCAAAGGCAGGACTCTGAACTGATAATGCTGACCCAAAGCTACAAACCTGAGGAACTCGCGTTGGATCGGGTGGGCGAGGATATGCTGGTAAACATCCTGCATATACAGAGAGGCCAACCAGTCGTGCTGATGCAGCAAGGGTAACAGAGGCACCTAGAAATCATCTTGAATTTCTCCTGGGGAGAATTTGTTTAACTTTCTGAGGTCTAGAATGGGAGCAACCCCAGATTTCTTTGGAATCGAAGTAATGGGAGTAGAACCCTGTGTTTCGCAGATGCAGGGCACCAGTTCTATTGCCCTGTTGTTCAGAGGCCCTGGATCTCCGCGGTGAGGAGGTCTGACTGAAGGCCGACAACCTGGGTTATCATCTGGGAGGACAATTGGAGAGTTTCCAAAAAATTGAGAGAATAACCTCGCGAATTATCAGAGACCCATTGTCCGAGGTTATGGACTTCCACTGGTTGTAGAAGTACATCAGGCGACCTCCCACCGGAGAAAGTTCCACCTCGGGCAGAGTGGATGGAACTTGAGCCAGCGACTCATAAGGTAGCGCTGGGAGCTTTGGGTCCCTGCGCTTTCTCTACGTCTTCTTTTGAGGTTGGGCAGGTTGGCTTTATGGAAGCTTCCCTGCCTCTGCCTCGAAAGGACTGGCGACTATGAAACAGCGTCTGTTCACATGCCCTCGAGGAGGGGGCGGGGAGGTCTGGCCAACAATGGCTGATCTAGTCTTCTGGGTGGCCTCTAGGCTTGCTCCACCTGAGGGCCAAAGAAGAAGCCATCAAAGGCAGGCGCCATCACCTGCTGCTGAGCATCATTTGTGAAGCCAGAAGTATACAGCCAGGAATGGCGCCCAGTACAAATCCCGCAGCTGCTGGGCGAGAAGCGGTGTCGAGCGTCCCTGGCGGCTTTGACCTGTTGGTTATTGGACTCAATACCTCTAATAACGGTCAGAAGAAGCTCTGACTTGGAATCCGAATCTGGAAGAGCTTCAACCATTCTTTTCATAAGTGCCACAGGATATACTCATATTGAGAAAAATAGCCTTGATAACTGGCATCGCATGCCATAGTGGAGGCAGCAAAGACTCTCTTACCTAATGTATCAATCTTATGAGACTCTTTGTTAATAGGTCGAGCTGTAGTAGTTTGAGGAAGAGCGACCTTGTCATTCTCTGCCAGGACTACAATAGGATCCATAAAGGCTTGGGATGCCAAAATGGGACGATCCTTGGGGCTGAATACTTCTTATCAATGGATTTATCACCGAGGGAATAAGGAACAGGATTATTCCATACACCATTTGAGACAGCGTCTCGAAGGAAACTGAATCGGAGGAGTCAAATCCTGCAAGGGATCTCTGAAGCATGAAGATACTGAGTCTTAATATCCTCCCAGGATCGATGTCTGTAGTCTGGAGAAGAGTGGATCCAGGTTCTTCAACAGAGACTAAAGGACAGGTCCTCGACCACAGGCTCTGTAGCAAAAGAAGATCCTGTTTCCTCACTTCATCACCCAACCAAGGTCTGGGTCAGGCTCAACATCATCTCTGATGGTCAGAAAGGACTGTTTGGACAGGAAAGGAGTGAAAATTAGGAGAGGAGAATGGCAGAAAACAAGGAGAGTCCCCAAGGGCTGCCCGGCAAGGGCAGCAAAGCAGACTGAAGCGGCACCGAGGCGCCGGCGCCCGAAGAGCACGTGGCTGCAAACACCGGCGGCACGCGGGCGATGCCATGCCTGGCCGGACCGGCGGCAACCTAGAACAGCGCCCGCAGACCAGCGCCAGCGGCGCCGCGGATGGCACCGCGGATAGCGCCCGGAATGGCACATGCAGACGCCCTGCGAAACACCGCCCAATCAGCGGCACCACCAGCGGCGCCCGCGAGACCACGCGTGGTGCGCAACGGCGCCGCAAGCTCCGCGGCCCAGCGGCACCGACAAGGCCAGACCCTGCAGAAGGCGCGGAAGAGCCGAGGAACCTGGAAAGCAAGAGAAGGAAAAAAACCAGGAGATAAGGGCATCGGTGTGGCCCCCTGCGCCGCAGCCATGTGAGGGGGGGAAACACCTAAGCACGGAGTCGCTAGCACCGAAGAAGGCACCGCGCGACTAGGAAGGTCCAACCGCCCTACCTGATCGCCGGAGGAGCCCGAGGGCTCCGAGGCAACCGAGCCAGGCAGAAGAACCAACCTCCGAGCCCATCGCTCCATAAGAGCAGCCCACTGATGAAACTGCTCATCTGGAGCCCTACCTATAGGCGGGGAGGGGCTCCGATGTCGAGGACGACGATTATCGGAAGTTGGCGACTCCGAAGAAGGAGACCGGCCACTAGCAACGATAACCGACCGTCGACGCGCAGACATACCAGAGGGCGACCTCGAGTGATGCCTTCTCTTTTTTGACCTGTGGGCCGAAGAAGAGCTCGAGGCCGAACGGCGCCGTGAATGCGATCGCTTATTTTATGCAGCGGGGACCGCCCCATCCCCGGCATCGGACTGACCGTAGTGGAACCCCGCTGAGAGAAGAGGCTGACCGGACCCAGCCCGCTGACTGAACAGCTTTCACACGAAGTCTCCTACCGTCACCTGACCTGCTCATGTCGACTCCGTCCAGTAGGCGAGACTTCTTCAAGTAAGTTAAATTTAAATATTAGAAAAATTTCGAAAAATAGAATAAAACTAAGCGATACTACTATCGTGATAATGTTACAAAAAACAAACTGAAAACTATCGCTAGTTTGAAGTTTGACTCCCGGCTGAAGCGGCGGCGTCGTCACTGGCGCACTCGGCGGCTGGAAAAAAGGAACTGAAGGCGGTTGGAGGGTCGCCGCCGAGATGGTCATTACCGCCGAGCCGCTGCTCAGGCGCCCGTGTCTCGTGGCGCCGCTCTCTCGCTGGACCCTCCAGCAAAAGTTTGCTCTCGATGGGTCTTAGTGCCTCCGCGCCAATCCCACTAGTGTGAATGAGTGGTGGAGACTTATGTCCAGGAAGATCTAATTATCAAATGATTTATAATAAAGGATGCATAGATATAAAAGAAAACAATAAAGAAGGGTAGTGGGAAAGGGAAGTGGGGGAGAAAACTTGCTAGGATCAAAAATAGAAGAAAGACTATAAATAATCCAAACATGACAATCTCAGTGACACATATTTACAATTTCCTATAGCAGCATGAAACAACAAGTACCATTACCATTTGTTTCTAGAGCTCGTAATATGTGCCGTTGTAGCATATGACCCATCCTTTTTTTCAATAGCTCTAATGTGCTGCTTAACTCTTATCTTAAAATTCCTAACTGTTTTCCCTATATAAAACGCTACACATTTACAGGTTGCAAGATAAATAATTCCCATTGAATCACGTCACTAACTGTCTAATCTCAAAACTACGTCCTGTATCTGGATTAACACATTCTTTACCCTGTTTGATATATGCAGTGTGATGCTTGGCCAGCTGGTTCTGATTTCTCTATGATTTTGGAAAAATAAAAATATAGTGTGTGATTGTCTGGCATGAGACATCCTGTGCTCCTGGGATGACTCCCCCCCCCAAGGGTTCAGTTCAAATGACAGGATATGTTAAACAGCAGATCTCTGTAATGTAATTAACTTCCAAGAAGTCGCATTTTATGGCTTTGTTGATGAGCTGTGCTGCTTTGAAACCAGGAAATGAAAATATTCATTTTAGGATGTCTTCAAAGGAAGAACAGTTAATTTCAGCTGGTGTTAAAAAGCTATGTTGCACCTAAGGCCCTGTCCACACTAGACCGCTCTGGCCTGGTAACGGATGCAATCTATTACGGCCGGGGAGCGGTGCAGTGCATCCACACCACAGCGGTGTCCGTTACGGGACCGGCACCGGCAGTCCACACTTCGGGGGCAGGCGACCGTTATGCAGTGCCGATCCCATAATGCAGCTTGCGCTGCACCCGTGCCCTGAGGGGACAGTTACCGCCCGTCCACAGTACCGCCAGTAATGTTACCAAGGCGGGACCAGTTTCGTAACCGTTGTTGAAACCACCTCATATGTGGTTTCAACAACGGTTACAAAAACGCCTTCTGTAACGTTACAGGTGTAAACACAAACTGTTGCGGTAACGGTTTGGGCACTCTGTAACATTACAGAGGCGTAATGTGGACAGGGCCTCAGTGAGATATGGCAGAGTTAGTCATAAAAGTCCTGTGATGTCTTTGAAAAGCAGGAAACCATACTAGATCAAAGGAAAGACTCAAGATCAGAGAGTCATATTGGAAAATGAGTTTTTGCTGATGTCACCTTGTTTAATATACCTCCTGAGTGACAGGACATCCTGTGTGTATTAATTCTTATATTTAACAGGGAGGAGCTAAGTGACATCATAGAAGAGGCAGGTTCAAAGACAGTTTTAAATTATTCTGTGGCTGATCTTTAGACACATTCCTGTTGGACTCTGAAACAGTAACATCTAACTATAAGCACTGTAAGAAGGTAGACAAGTCTAATTGTATTGTGGTAGGAGTTTGTTTGCACTTTTTCCTTGTTTTCTTTTAAGTGATTGTATGCTTTGTGATATATTGTTCTGTGTTTACATTTTACCTATTGTTATCCATTTTCTAAGTACACCTCTTATTTTAAAGAGACTGCCCGGTGTGACTTGAAAATTCTGAACAAATGTTTGAAGAGGGAGCATTAGAGTTAAGTAATGGGTTGAAACAAAGGGGTTATAGTTCAAAACGTATTGATGATGGGTATACAAAAGCCACAAGCCTTAATAGGGATGATATGTTAGAAAAAGAATAAAGAGGCTTCAGGAGAAACAGAAAGAGATTTAATGTTATGCTGCCCTGTTAAGCACATTCACAAGAAATAGAAAAAATTATTAAGATGCACTGGCATGTTTTAGCGAGTGATTCAGGCTTAGGTGATCTGGCTCTAGTTCCGCCATGGATGGCTTACAAAAGAGCTCCTACGTTGGGAGACAAACTCTGCCATAGCCATTTTGAGAATAACACAGAGAAAATACTGTGGGTGGTAGGAGGAGGAACCGGCTCTCTGACTGGAGGCTCGAGGTGCAAGAGGCTTTTAAAACACTGCTTAAACACAGAGTGGGAAAAAAAATGACTTTCTTCCCCACTGAAAGGTAGGCCGAAATTGCAGCCAGGTGTAGCTTGAGAAAGGAAGGTTTTAAGCCTGAGGCCTGCAGATGCACCAGGTAATCCAGCAGCTGAGAGTCTGAAGCTGCAAGAGGACTGACCTTTTTGCTCTTGCACCAGAGGGAAAACCTTTTCCATTTGGCTGCTTAAGTGTTTTTTGTGTTAGACTTTTTAGTCATTCTCAGGATCTTAAGGACCTGTTCAGAGTACTGAGAGGTTGGGCACTCTAGCTCCTCAAGAGCCAGGCCTTGAGGTGAAGAGAGTGTATGTCTGGATAATTCACTCCTGTCTGGGGAAGGGTCAGCAGAGTGTGAGTTGGTGGCAGGCGAATGGGCCTGCTTCAAGACAGCGAGAGGAGGAGAGGGTACCAGG
The DNA here is from genome assembly GCA_016271365.2 of Neoceratodus forsteri. Classification (NCBI taxonomy): domain Eukaryota; kingdom Metazoa; phylum Chordata; order Ceratodontiformes; family Ceratodontidae; genus Neoceratodus; species Neoceratodus forsteri. The sequence goes on along the minus strand of CM057450.1, from coordinate 178,535,285 downwards.
CTTGCCTGGGCTAGTCCCGAGACACCAGAATCATCGCTGCAGGCTGCTGTCTGAGTTTCAGCAATACCCAGAGTATCAGGGGAAAAGGAGGGAATGCGTACAGGAACCTCCCTGACCAGTCCAGAACCAAGCATCCAGTGGAAGTGTTCCTGGGATTGGGAGCCTACAACAGTACTGAGGAAGCTGGAAGTTGAGGAGGGAAGCAAACAGACCCACTTCTGGTGTGCCCCACCGCCTGAACACTGTGGCTAGTACTTGCTTGTTCAGAGTCCACTCGCTCTGACCCTGACTGATGCAACTTCAAGCATCTGCCAGGGTATTGTGCTTGCCTGGGAGGTGGATAGCTGAAAGACTGACCTCGAGGAAGCAGGCGAGAAACCACATTTTCAGAGCCTCCGAACAGAGTGTCCCTGATCTGGTACCACCTTGATTGTTTGTGTAAAACATTGCAGTGGTGTTGTCCATTCTCATCTGTACAGTCTGCCCATTTATGAGAGGAGCAAATGCCTTGAGCACTAGGAAGATTGCTCTGAGCTCCAGAAGGCTTATGTGCAACTGTGACTCTTGAGAAGTCCAGGTACCACTTACTGAGGCACTCTCCAGATGAGCCCCCACCCCAGGAGAGAGGCGTCTGTGGTAATCACCTTTGTGGTAAGAGGAGCTTGGAAGGGGATCCCTACTGTCAGATTTACAGAGTCCTTCCACCAACGCAGAGCCTGAAGAAACTGTTACATGTATCAGCTTTGAAAAGTTGTTGCTTCTTTGAGACCAGCGAGCTCTGAGATAGGCCTGCAGGTCTCGCATCCTGTACCTGACCCCTGGGACCACTGCAGTCATTGATGCCATTTGTCCTAAAAGCCTGAGAAAATGCCTGGCTGGTCTTGGCTGTCCCTGGACGAAACAATCGGCCACTGAAAGGAAACTCTGAATTCTCTCTGGTGGGAGGAAGGCATATCCTTTCCGGGTGTTCAGCTGAGCTCCTATGAAAGTGAGTAGCTGAGTGGGCTCCAGGTGAGATTTCTTTAGATTTACCAGGAAGCCCAGAGATTCCAAAGTGTGCTCTGTGAGGGAAAGGGACTCCTTGACCTGGCAAGGAGACTTTGCCACTACGAGCCAATTGCCCAAATAGGGGGTAGACTGAAACACCCAGTTTCCTGCTAGGCACTTGGTAAAAACTCTTGGAGCCAAGGACAGGCTGAAGGGCATCACAATGAACTGATAGTGGCCCGAAGGAAGTTTGAATCAAAGAAACTTCCTGTGAGACTTTCTTATGGGTATATGGAAGTAAGCGTCCATTAGGTCCAGGGAGGCTATCCAGTCTCCCTGCTGCAAGGACTGAATGACCAGTGGTTGAGTGATCATTCTGAATTTGGGTTTTAGCAGATATTTGTTCAGATATCTGAGTTTCAAAAAAGGCTGCCACTCCCCAGTTTTCTTTTGTATCAAAGTACCTGGAGTAGAGGCCTTTGCCCTTTTCGTGGACGTAGATCCTCTCCACTGCTCATAGAGCTAGAACATTTTTTACCTCCAGCTCCAACAAGAGTACCTGTGCTGGGGTTAGTGGCTTTGACACCTGGGTACACTTGAGGTCTGGCATCTGACTGAACTGTAGCGGCAGACCCTTTTCCACTATCTCCAGAACCCACTTGTCCGAGGTAATGAGGGACCAGTTCTGAAGATAGTGGGAGAGTCTACCTCCTACTGGCAGAGGGGAGGCGACCTGGACAATCACATCAGGGCTTAGACTGAAAGGCTGCTGGCTGGGCAGGGGTGGCTCTTCATTGGCCCTTTCTGCCCCTCCCTCTGAAAACACCTCTGTACTGAGAGAAGTCAGGCTGAGGGTAGGGAGTATAAGGTCTGGGAAAATAACTTCTGCCCGTTTCCCCTGAGGTGGGATTTTTGTAGGGCAGGAGGCTTAGGTTTAGAGAAATTACTCTGCCAAGAGGCCTTGTACTCATCTACCTTTTTCATGCTGTCCGTTGCCCTGGAATAAAACAATATGTTTTGATCACAGGGAAAATCCATGGCTTTAGACTGGGTGTCTGGGGTCAGAGCAGTAGTTCTAAGCCAGGCAAAACGTTTGAAAGAAATGGCGTGGGCCATGGCTCTAGAGGCAGCAGCATCATTATTAACATCTGCCATGTGGAATTGATATTTCGTAGCTTCCAGGGCAGTTTTTGCAGTGTCAGCCAGTTTCTTCACCACTGTGTCAGACCCACTGTTGACAACAGCCAGAACAAGAGTTCCACAGTGCTTTCTGATACTTTGCTAAGAAGGCCATGTAGGAGGAAAATCTGATAAGCAGGAAAGCTGTGGTGTACATCATCTCTGCGATAAAATCTAATTTTCTGGAGTCCTTATCAGGAGGTAAGGAAGACAAGGAGACTCTAGCTTTCTCGCATGCTGCCTGCTGTACTATACTCTCACGGCTGCGATGTACAGACAGGAACTCCATGTCAATTTTAGATAACTGGTATTTTCTGTCACCATTTCCGTCAACCCCTGCCAAAAAAAGTGGGTGTTTGAAGCAATTTCATGGTATTTTTTCTGAAAGCATTATAGATAGGCATAACCAGTCTCTTAGAGGGTGGAAGACCTTTCATCTCCCCTCAGCTGGTCACCGAGAGGGCACTGGAGACGCTTACCCTCCCAGCAAGGACAGCCTGGGTCACGAGGGTAAGCCTGCCCTCCCCTGGATCTCGGAGCTCACCAAGCATCGCGGACCCCCCCCTCAGCGCAAGAGAAGGGCTGGTCACCGAGAAGGCACCGGAGATGCCTATCCTCCCAGCAAGGACAGCCTGGGTCACGAGGGTGAGCCTTCCCTCCCCTGGATCTCTGAGGTCGCCGAGCATCGCGGACCACCCCCCAGCCGCAAGGAGAAAGGAAGCTGGTCACTGAGAGGGCACCAGAGACTCCTGCCCTCCCAGCAAGGACAGTCTGGGTCGCGAGGGTGAGCCTGCCCTCCCCTGGATCTCGGAGCTCGCCGAGCATCGCGGCCCCCCCCAGCCGCAAGGAGAAAGGAAGCTGGTCACCGAGAGGGCACCAGAGACGCCTGCCCTCCCAGCAAGGACAGCCTGGAGTCACGGGGTGAACCTGCCCTCCCTGGATCTCGAAGCTCACCAAGCATATGAACCCCCAGCTGCAAGGAGAAGAGGCTGGTCACCAAGAGGCACGGAGGCGCCTGCCCTCTCAGCAAGGACAGCCTAGGTCACGGTGGCCTGCCCTCCCTGGATCTCGGAGCTCGCCCGAGCATGTGGACCCCGCCGCAAGGAGAAAGGAAGGTGCTGTGACTGTGCACTCTTGACTGTGGAGCCTGCTGGAGCGGTCAGGCGTGTGGTCTAGGCCCCGCCGGCGCTTGGTTGTTGCTTGGCGCCTTTTTTGAAAAGTTAATCAGTCTACGCAGTAAAATGCTGCAGCCTTTAAGTTGGCCCAGATCTACAGATTTCAGCTACCTTTTTTGTACCACCGAACTGTTTCCAAATCAGTTACTGCTGTTACCTTAAGGGGACTTCTCCGAATCTACTTTAAGCATTTATTGTTGTTATTTGTATTTGTACCAACCAACTGTCTGCTATAGAAGCCAGTTTTTGCTGTTCCTTAAGTGAAGTCCTGCTTATTACTGCATCTTTCCTCCGAGCTACTTTAGAAACGTAAGCAAGTATAGCTATTGCCTTAAACGGATTTTCCTGCATCTATTCTGCTTTTACATGTGAATGTTAGAAATTACCACTGCAGGCTTATACAGTCCCCGTGCAAGTGCCAGTTTAAAGAGCAGAGCATGGCATGCTTTAAGCAACACTACCGCACGACCCAAAAAACTGCATTGTCTTGGAGCTCAGGTACCAGCGGTCTGACTTCGCTTAGGGCACTGCTTGTTCCTGCCCTTCCCCACTTGCGATCAGCCCTGTCCTAGTACACACACAATAGAGACTCACTATAGAATTAATTTGCACATTTCAGCCCACTCGGTGCAGCTCTCCTGCTGACTCATTCAACTTACCTGTGTCGCGCCACGCCTCCCCAACAGTCCTTAAATAACCCGCTCTTTCTACTTTCTCCACAGCTGGTCACCGAGAGGACACCGGAGATGCCTGCCCTCCCAGCAAGGACAGCCTGGGTCGCAAGGGTGAGCCTGCCTTCCCCTGGATCTCGGAGCTCGCCGAGCATCGCGGACCCCCCCCAGCCGCAAGGAGAAAGGAAGGTATGCAACCGTGCACTGCTTGACTGTGGAGCCTGCTGGAACGGTCGGCGTGTGGTCTAGGCCCCGCTGGCACTTCGCGCCAGCTCCCCACTGCCACCCTTGGTCGGCTCGTAGCTTTATAGCTGTAGACACGTGATGGCTCGTAGCTTTATAGCTGTAGACACGTGATCGGGTAGGTGCTGCAACCAATCAGCCCACTCTTCCATTAGCAGGTTATCTGCTATCTCCACTAGTGGCTGCTACAGCCTGCCTGTCTGACTGCCACAGACTAGAAATGATGCTCCTGGCCCTCTCTCTGTTCCTTCTTGCCATCCCAATAGCCTCCCTCCCCCCAGCTTCTCACCCTCTAAGGCAACCACTGCCACATCTCCACTACACTGTCATAACTACTGAGCTATCGCGCTCTACCACACTCCCACAAATAGCTCCTACAGGCCCCCCCTTAACTGGCTACTCGGAGTCTCCATTCTCTCCCCCCCAACCCCTGGACTATCTGTGCTGTGTTGTCTCAAGGCTGACTTGTACAGGACAGTGCCTTGCTCTTGACTGCCATCGCAAAACCAGGGCCACTTGGTACAAGTTCATACGACTTACAGCACTGCTCCTGTTACTAACTGGGGATATAGAATCTAACCCTGGACCCACCCCTCCCAAACTACCAACCCCACGGCTCTCCCAAAGGGCCTGAAAATACTGCACCTAAACATTTGTAGTATCCTTAACAAAATCCCAGAACTGCAACTATCAGTCCTATCACTTCGCCCTGACATCCTTATACTTTCCGAGACATGGCTCAAACCCCACCACCCAGATTCCACTGTTGTCGTCCCAGGATATTCCCTAATTAGGCAAGACCGTATGGGAAAGAAAAGGGGGGGGTGGCCTCGCCATGTACATTACTACTAGCTCCAATTCACCCCGGTCCACATCCTTACACCCTCGTCACAAATTGAGTCCCTGTCAAAATGGCACTACCATACTCCACCCCGGTGTTTATAGCAGGATCCTACTGCACCCCTAACACCCCAATACCTAGTATATTAGACCACCTGGCCAAATTAAAATCCTCTGCTGCAACAGGCGAGCTCTATGTCTTAGGGGACTTCAATTACAACTGGCTTGCAAATGACTGTGCCAAACTGCGCTCCAAAGTAAACGCCCTGAACCTCGCTCAACAAATCTCTCAACCCACCAGGCTAAACCTAAAAATGCACAACCACTCCCTCCTGGACTGGGCACTGACCACACACCCACATAGGTCAATTGGAGCAGGCCTACTCCCCGACTCCCTAAGTGATCACCATATGGTTTACTTAGTCAGAAAAGTGCATGAACCCCTTAATCCCCCCCCGGACCCTACTAGCCAGGTCATTCAAGGCACTATCTCTACCACCACTCCTATCGGACCTGGCTATGGTAGACTGGTCCTTCATCCCACAGGCCCCTACCATAGACATTGCACTAGACAGATTCAAAAATAGCTTCCTGAGTGTCTGGGGCCAACATGCACTGCTAAGAAGCACTACAGTTAGGGGTTCCCACCTACCCTGGATCTCTGCCGATATCATCAGCCAATGCCGCACCAGGGACCTGGCCTGGAAAAAGTACAAATCAACTAGCTCCCACCAAGCCCTACTAAATTATCATTCCTATCGTAACTCCTGCACTAAATTGATTCGTCTAGCCAAACAAATACTTTGCGTCGGCACTAAGCGCAAATCTTAACCACCCAACCAACTTCTGGAAAACCATCAAATCCCTTCTATCCATGCCTGTACAACCACCTACCCCGGCTCTATCAATCCTCGGCTCGGCCGTCACTGACCCATATGAAGTAGCCACGGCTTTCAACACCTTCTTCACCAACAGTGCAGCTTCTCTGGTACAGAGCCTCCCCCCTTTCCCACCCAAGACAACTACCTCACCTAAATTGCAGAACAACCCCCCCCTTCTCCTTCCATCCTGTCTCCCCGGCTGAAGTCTACCAAGCACTGTGCAGCCTAAACCCTAACAAGGGCAAATGCCCCTCTGGCATGGACTCCAGACTACTACAGCTATCAGCCCCCGCCATAGCCGCTCCGTTAGCCGACTTGCTTAACCTCTCCTTCTCAACAGCTACAATCCCCACCGCTTGGAAGCTGGCAACCGTCATCCCCCTGCCAAAGGGGGGGCGACCCCTCCTCTCCGGGGAATTACCGCCCCATCTCCCTTCTCCCAACTCTGACAAAAATACAAGAACAATTTGCCTTTTCTCAGTTTCCCCAATATTTAAGTCGATTCCTCCTTTTTCACCCCATACCAATCGGGGTTCCAAAAATCACATTCCACCATCACCTCCCTACTAAGAGTTACAAATGATATTCTCTCAGGTATGGATAAAGGCCACATCACCTCGGCCATTTTCATCAATCTGGCCAAAGCTTTTGATACCGTCTCCCACACACTCCTAATAGACAAACTGCCGGCCTCTCCAACCATGCCACTAACTGGTTTCAGGCTTACTTGTGTGGCAGACACCAAGCAGTGAAAATTGGCCCCCACATATCTACCCCCCTCCCTATCTCTACGGGTGTCCCACAAGGATCAGTCCTGGGCCCAATCCTCTTCTCAGTGTTCCTAAATGAACTCCCGCTAGTCTGCTCCTACTCAGCCATCCAAATGTACGCGGACGATACCGTGATATACAACACTGGCCCCTCCGCGGAAACAGTGCATGACCAACTACAGCAGGACTTCAACGCTGTACAACACTGGCTTAGATCAAACCAGCTATTCCTAAACACAAAAAAAACAGTCTCACTAACTTTTGGCTCGCAACCGCGGCTCTCTCGGCTCGCCATTCGCCCTCCATTCCTAACCCTGGACCTTTCTCCCTTAGAATCCTGCACCTCGTTCCGCTATCTGGGTGTCTGGCTCGACCAATACCTAGACTTCTCAATACATGCTGAATCCCTTCACAAGAAACTGCATCCTAAACTAGGGGCCCTCTATCGTAAAAAAGGCTGCATGTCCACCCCGGTCAGGCGTGAACTCGTACAAAAGATACTCCCGATATTTGATTACGGGGATGTGGTCTATGGTGCCACCTCACCATCAACTCTGGCCAGCCTGGACACACTCTTTCATTCCTTCTGCCGTTTCATACTGGAATACCCAATACTGACACACCACTGCGACCTATACAGCTCCCTGGCCCTTCCCTCACTCTCGGCCCGCAGACAAATTCACTGCTCTAGAGTTGCTGCGAAATACTGGTCCCAAACCCTTCCTCTTTACCTGGGTGCTACCTTAACATCTCAACCCCCATCGGTCTACACGCTACGTCACTCGGACACCAGGCTTTTTCAAATCCCTCTCATGCGTACCTCTATGGGTCAGGCGGCGTTCAGATACCGATTACCAAAACTCTGGAATGACCTGCCTGCTGATATCTGCCACTCCTCCAGTTGTAGACACCTCAACACCCACCTCCTTGAACATTTCCTTACGGTCTGCTCTTGCTCCCGGCCTACACAGTATTAGGCCCCCAAGTCCTACTGGTCTCCTCCACCGCGTTGATAATTTAAGAACTGGCACAGTGCGCACTGGGTTTGCACCCTACATTGTCCCTCTCTTAAAACTGTAAACTTGTAGCAGATATAAATTCTCAGTGCTATATATGGGTATTCACTGTGCTTGTTATAGTTTATATATAGGATTTGCATGTCTGCCCTAGCTACCTATTGTATAGTGTCTCATAAAGTGTCTCCCCTATATACAGATCATATATGTATTGCTGTCCTTCACCTATGTCCCTTCCCCTGTTTTCCCCAGGTCGCATCTGGAAACAAGTGGTTCTCCACTCAGTATGCCTGCCTGGTAAATAAATAAATAAATAAACAAATAATCTTTCTCCTCATCCTGGTTAGACTCCTGAGTAGGGAGGTCCAGGGTGTCTAGCATATTTCGAATAAATGTAAGCATAGAGGACAGATCCTCCTGGTCAGCCAGGGGATGCCCCAAAATGAGTGTCAGGGGACACATCAGGTTCTAGGCCCTCTAAATGCATGTCAGGTGCATCATAATAGTGTTCTTCCTCATCTACATCACCCTCATAAATCTCCAAAAGAAAGAACTGCAGAAGAGTGCTTACTAATAGAAGAACTGGAAAACAAGGACCTCATCTTTTGAAGGGTTTGAAAGACATGCCATGCTTTTGCCATATCTTGCACAGATGGGAGCTCCTGTCCAGACTGTGGCTGTGTATATTTAGTTTTTTTCTTTATTCTTTAAGCTGCCTATTGTCTCACTATTGGCTGTCCCAGGAGGAACATGAGCATTTTTGTCTTTACCAGTAATCTTTTTAGCCACTTCATCAGCAGCTTGATCATGCATCCTTTTTAATACAGACACTTCATCAGTACACTTATTATTTTCTGATTTTCATCAGCCCCTCTGAAAGCTTTATTCTCAGGCTGGGACTTGGATGCTTCATCAGCACCTATGCTTGAATTTTTATTGTTAGTATTTTTTGATTCAATTCAATTTTTATTTTACCAAACACCGTTGAGACAACTAATTTACAAGGAGGTCCTGGGGGGACAAATTCAAAAAACTGCAATACAGATAATACAGTAGATGAGAGCCACTACAATTACACAACTATGGAGTAGTAGGCCTACAACCAAGAAACAGGGTACTGAACAGAGATATTTACAATAGGTGACATGGTTAACATGCAAAATGGGATTACATGTCAGCTAGGGAAACATATTAGTACTACCATTGACAAAAAGGGGGGAAGAGATCAGGCACAGAAGGAGAGGAGACGGGCTGGAAGTGCATCAGTACAGTAGGAAAGAGGATAGGATATAAGGAGGAAGGGGAACTAAGGAGAAGGAACAACGAGGAAGAGGGAGGGTAGGCAGGAGGGGTAGTAAAGGGAGAAAGGGGTATGGGTGTGAGAGGCGGTGATTTTAAGTGCTAGAAGTAGATAGTGCGAGTCAAGGAGTGGAGGAATGCCGAACCACCAAGGTTCAAGCAAAAGAGTTACAATCTACAGTACCATCAATGTTCGTCTGAGCAAAGTCTTGAAGACACTTAGGCCAACAAGTAACTTAAGTCAGAGATGTTTTTGTAACATGTTCCATTTGGAGAGCAAAGCATGTCTTATTGATGCTGAACCAAACCTTGTTCTGACCTGGGTAATATTCATAGTTAAATAAGAGAGTTTTCTGAAGGAGTAAGCACAAGGATCGCATTTCAACAAAGAGCAAATGTAAGGGGGAAATTTCGAGGCTAGTGCTCTATACACCCAGAGAGCCGCATTACGCTCCCTCCTTGCGCTTGGATTTTTCCTCAGCCATAATTTTTTCAAGTTTCTTAGCTCTGTTTCTCCAGTTGTTTTTTTTTTTCACAAAATTTGGTACAAAGAGAGCACGTATGATCTGGACCTAAACACCTAAGGCACAGGTTATGAGAATCTGCTATGGCCAAAATCTTGTGACAGTCGACTCTTTTTAAAACCTGTAGGCCCAGTTTTCTTTTTAGTTTTTGGGATCTCTGACATGCCAATCCACAGAGAATCCAGAAATAACTGTCAAAAGTGCAGAAAAACAATTGGTTCCCTCGTAGTGCGGAACCGCGATTACTGAGACAAAAAAATTGGAGAACAACCTTCAAAATCATTGGTTCCCTCAAGAAAAGGGGAAACCATGATAAAAATACCAAAGGAACTGTCGAAAACACTAATCGCGATTAAAATAAAAATAAATTAAAGCAGAAGGAACCATGGGACCGACCGAAAATAGCGGTTACCGGGAACCAAAAGGAACCGCTGAAAAACCCAGAAAGTAAACTCAGCACACTCTAAAAATAAGTTTGTGAGGAAAACTTTACCAAGAGAAAGCAGAAAAGGCTGTCAACAAGGAAAGTTGAGAGATGTCTCTGGGGCAGTGTTGCTCAGTCAGCAGAGAAAAAATTCTGAAGCCCTTCAGGTTGCACTCCCTCAGCACACTGCCCTACTCTTTTCTGATTGGCTGATGCCCTAAGCTCATTATCCTAATTATCTTAGAGGCATACCTCCAGGACAGTTGCACCTAGCCAGCTAAATGATGCTACTGATGCTAAAGGACTCCCAGGGTGAGAAAACTACTTATTATAGCCCCACAGCCAATAAAGAAGGTGTCCATAGTCAGTGGCAGTGTGGGTACCAGAGAAGAAATGAAACAGAATATTACAGTTACGTTGGCACTTACCATAACACTATATCTTCGAGAGAATCTCTTGCAGCAGGTCACACAAGTAAAAAACATCCCGCCATAGATGCTAGATCCACCGGGAGGATTTTCACCAGCAGTTCACCTGGGGACCGCCCATGACATCATCACATGCTGTGCTGTAGCCTATATACGCCTGGACGGTCCCCAGTTCTCCTCAGTTCTTTTCCCACTGCCGACCTGTATGCCTTGCCTCTCAGTGAAATCTCACCACAGTCAATCTAAAACATCTTACCCTAGTCAATGATCGCTTTTGCTGGCACGTTGCCAGCAAAGTGCCACATCGCCCCTGCACCTTCGATATCTTCTTCAGATGCCCTCTTCAGATTTTGCACCTGTAGACAGAAACTCGCCGTAGAGGATCTACTAGACGTCTGCGTGCACTGCCTGGGGCCTACTCACGATACCTGCCAGTGCACCCTTTGTAAGAGATTCAATAAAGCGACTCGTTGTCGACGACTACAAACTTTGAGGGAACACTTTATGGAGCAGAAGACTGCCCTGTTACAGCAGAAGCTGCACGCCAAAGCCTCCCGTATGCTGTCCTCTTCACCTTCAGGATCCCAAACTCCTAATCCCGGGACAAACTGTAGATGGAGAAACACTACCGCCAGGAGAAACTTAAGTCCTCCTACGAACAGGGAAAATCTCCTCATTCCTAGTCGACGTCAACATTGTCTTAGACGACTCAGTCCACAGTCCTGCAAGCAGTTCTTAACACATGCGCTGTACTTTCTGCCTTATCTACAGGCCTTTCCAGTCAAGCAGGCCTCCTTCATTGACGCCTCCAGGCCCCTTGGATTCCCCAGGCCCACTGACAAATCTGTCAACTTCATCTGCCACTGCGCCGGTACTGGAGCTACAACCACTCCCTCAGTCAACACATACAGTCCTTTATAATGCTCCTGCACACACCACTCTAATGAGCCAAAACTGGTAGTCGATGGCCATCATTCCTGGGGGGGTGGACATTTCCAGCAGGGAGCTGGCCCACCTTCCTTGGCAATGCTCTTACTGTAGTCGATGATGCCTTATCAATCCCACCCTCATGGGACCTTCTGCCTCATCGACGAGGGCTTGACCCCCACAGCTGGTATCTCAAACAGCTGTGGCTGGTACTGGACTCACATCACCACAGCTGACTCCTCCTCCTAAACACCCAAATGCCTATGGCCCCAGTGCCTCCTCAGTCCCTCTGGCTCCCTCGCCCGATAATGGGCCTTGAGGAGGAAGACTATGAATGTGAACTATATTAAGAGGAGGATGAAGAAGTGGAGGTTTCTACTCCTTCCTCTTCATCGGCTATGTCGTCTTCAGGGGAAGAAACACCTCAATATCTCTGCTGCTCACCTCTAGACAATCCATGTTTCATGGATATAATGCATCGCCTGCAGCAAATGTTCGGGTTCGAGGCAATGGAACAAGACGCCTCAAGGAGAACGCTTGCACACTATTTGAGACTGGCCGATACTCCTCCTCTGGTCATTTCCCACTTATGGAGGCTTACGAGGATGCGATTTTAGTGGCCTGGCATCAGCCCCATGTTGTCCCACCTGTGCCCAGAAAGGCAGACAAGATCTATCAAGCCCCTGCAGGAAAACCATTCTTTGCTGTGCTACCCCAGGCAGATTCAATTGTCATTAATGTTGCCCATAACCACTCTATCTGTCTGAAGCACCTCAGTGCGTTGCCTCCCGATAAGGAATCCAGAAAACTAGATTTAATAGGGAGGCAACTCTTTGCCTCCTCCACACTAACTATGCACATCCTAAATTACATGGGTCATCCTCCAAAATACCAGGAGGAGCTCTGGAATGTGGCTCAGGCCACCACCCAGTCGCTTCTGGATATATCCCAAAAACAGGAGCTGGTGAAAACTTTAAAAACTGGTGCTACAGTAGGGATACATCTGCTTAGGGTGGCATACAATGCTGGGGGTTCCTCAGTACAGGCTTCTGCTACAGGAAAATGTCTCAGGAGACACTCCTGGTTGCAGGTCTCTGGTTTCACCGCAGCTATCCAACAGTCAGTTCTTAGCTTTTTGGGGTAGCCTCCCAGGACATTTTGATGGCATTACAAATGTCTGGTAGAACGCTGAAGTCAGTCCACTCCTTATATCATACTCAGCCAAAGTACCCTGGCAGAGGGCCATTTCATAAGGCTGTCACCAAAACCAGACCTATCAGCAAGCAGCCAGTCAAGCGCAAAGCTACAGCATCTTTGCCTGACTCTACACCTTCTTCCAAGTCAAACTGTTCTGCCCACACAGGTCCCCCAAAAGGGACCCTCCACAGCCTGACTCCTTCCCCGAACCTGTGGTTCTTGAGCCACAAACTACGGGGGTAGGAGGCCATTTTTCACTGTACCTTCAGGGATGGCAGGCCATCACAACAGATGCCTAGGTGCTACAACTGATAAAGCATGGACACACATTAGAATTAATAAGACATACTGCACGATGAGCCTTCAAGGCATACTTCATATCTGCCCAATCACGAGTTAGTTTTGCAGAACAAAGGAAAAAATTACTCACCTTAGTAATGTTGTTTCTTCTAATGGAGTCTTGCTATATTATGACATATGCAGTTTGTCCCAGCCTTAGAACTGCTCCGGAGGTGAAAGAGTTAACTTCCATGCCAGGCAGGAAATCTTGATCGCGAGCTCGGTTGAAAAAACTCTGTTGATCTTCAAACTGAAACTGTCAGATCTTTATGAGCAAAACTCACTAAGGTTCTGTGTGGAAGCTGTAAACCTACACTAGCCAACTGGCTACTAAAATATTAACACATTTTCTGGTCCCAAACCAAGACTCAAGTCAGGGATCCAAAAATAAAATAAAATACAACACCCAAACACCCCAAAGAGGGTGAAAACACAAGGTGGGCATCATTAAGTGCCAACACTGCACTGCCCACCCACATCCCAAACTGAGGTTCTGAGAGGGGGCAGGGGAGGTCATAATATAGCAAGACTCCATTAGAAGAAACAACATTACTAAGGTGAGTAATTTTTTCTTCAAACAACATGAAGTCTTGCTATATTATGACATATGCAGACTACACAGCAGTACCTCCATGGAGGAGGGACAGAACCTACTTAGGAAATAGGCTCTGAAGCACAGCTGTGCCAAACCAAGCATCACTCCTAGCCTGGATGTCCAGGGAGTAATGCTTGGTGAAAGTGTGAACTGTTTTCCAGGTAGCTGCTTGACATATCTCTAAGATAGGGATGTCCCTGGCTGCAGCTAGGGACGCAGCTGTACCTCTGGTAGAGTGAGCCCTCAGGCCTGAAGGGGGAACCTTACCCAGTTTTTGATAGCAAAATTGGTTACAAGAGACAATCCACCTGGCAATGGATCTTTTAGTGGCAGGTTTCCCTTTACCAACCTCACCACAAGTGAGGAACAGTTGGAGGGAGTCAAACCTGTGACCCTTGGTACGCTCTATGTAGTAACTAAGGGCTCTCTTTACATCTAAACTGTGCAGCCTCCTCTCGCCAGAGGAGGAATGGTCAGTGAAGTACACTGGAAGAGATATAGACTGATTAAGGTGGAAATCTGAAACCACCTTAGGCAAGAATTTCCTGTTAGTCTTGAGGACTACCTTATCTCTGTGAAAGGAGATAAAATCAGGCTCCACTGACAAAGCTTGTAATTCACTTATGCACCTAGCAGAAGTGATGGCTACTAGAAACACGGTTTTCCAAGACAAGTACTTAAGCTCTGCTGAAGACAAAGTCTTAAAGGTGGGTTGCATTAGCTGAGCAATGCAAACATTAAGATCCCAGGCAGGAGCAGGGTCCCTGAATGGAGGGTTGGTGTGAAGCAATCCCTTGAAAAACTTGGAGAATACAGGGTGAGCAGAAAGAAGGGCTTTCCTGCTGAAATAAAAGCAGAGACAGCTGCCAAATGCACTTTCAGGTAGCTGGCCTCAGCCCCAAAGTATTTAGATGGACCATATAGTCCAGGACTGTGGGCAAGTCAGCAGATTCTGGGGAAATGTGCTTTCCAGAGCACCATATGGAAAACCTTTTCCATTTAGAATTATAAGTAGCCCTGGTGGAAGGCTTCCTAGAAGCTTTCAAGATATCGAGTACACCTTGAGAAAGGTGTAGGTCAGCAAACTCTAACTCCTCAAGAGCCAGGCCTTGAGGTTGAGGGATTTGAGATTCGGATACCAAACTCTCCCCTGGGCACAGGTTAATAGATTGTGATTCCTGAGGAGACACAGGGGAAGGTGGACTGCTAAGGACAGAAGGAGTGGATACCAGGGCTGTCTGTCCCAATCTGGAGCAATCAGAATCATCTTGCAAGGTTGAGATCTGATTTTGACTTGCACCTTGAACAAGAGAGGAAAGGGGAGGAAGGCATAGAGGAACTTCCCTTCCCAATCTAGGAGGAAGGCATCCAGAGGGACAGAGCCCAACACTGGGGGCCTGCAACAAAAAAGTGGAAGTTGGTGATTGTCTGGGGCTGCAAAAGGATCTATCTGAGGGGTGCCCACCTGGCAAATACTAACCCCAGTACTAGGGGATCCAGTGACCATTCGTGATGGCCCTGGGAAATCCTGCTGAGAGCATCTGCCAGGACATTGTCCTTGCCTGGGAGGTGAACTGCCATGAGGGAGGTGTTCAGGAATAAGCCAGAGACCACAACTTCATTGCCTCGGTGCACAAGGCCGAAGGCCGAGTGCCCCCTTGCTTGTTGATGTATCACATTGTAGTGGTGTTGTCTGTTCTGACCTGTACCACTTTGTTCTGAACAGATGCAGAAAAAACCTCAAGTGCTAGAAAAACAGCTCTGAGTTCCAACAGATTGATGTGGAGCAGAGATTCCTGAGGGGACCACAATCCCTGGGTGGAGAGGTCGTCCATGTGAGCTACCCATCCCAAGAGGGACGCATCTGTAGTAAGGGTCAAGGAGTGAGATTGAGGGATGAAAGGAACTCCCTGTCTCAGATTGCTCTGATCCTGCCACCACTGCAGGGCCTGGATCAGGGTTCGAGTTACTGGGATCAATTTGGTTAGAGGATCTCTCCTTTGAGACCAGAGGGCTCTTAAATGGAACTGGATGTCCCTCATCTGAAATCTTGCTCCTTGCACTACAGCTGTGGAAGCAGCCATGTGGCCAAGGAGCTGTAGAAAGTGCCTTGCTGGTCGAGAGACCTGCAGAGTGAAGGAGGAGGCCAGAGCCACCAAGGTCTTTACTCTTTCTAGAGGAAGGAAAGCTCTGGCCTGCTTTGTGTCCAGTTCTGCGCCTATAAAGGTGAGTAGCTGAACAGGCTCTAGAACTGACTTTGGAAGATTGAGAAGAAAACCTAGAGATGTAAGCAGCTGCTGGGTAACCTGAAGGTGTGATTTGACTTGGTCTGGAGACTGACCCACTATGAGCCAGTCGTCCAGGTAAGGAAAGATGGCAATCTTTTGCCTTCTTAAGTGAGTAACTGCTACTGCCAGGCATTTGGTGAATACCCTTGGGGCAGAGGTGAGGCCGAAGGGCATTGCTCTGAACTGGTAATGGCCTGAGGGCAGTTCGAATCTGAGGTACTTTCGGTGGGAGCTTCTGATGAGAACATGGAAGTAGGCACCCTTGAGGTCCAGGGATGCTAGCCAGTCCCCTGGCCTTAGGGAGGGTAAAATAATTCCCAGAGTCACCATTTTGAATTTTGGTTTTAAAAGGTGCTTGTTTAGGTATCTTAGATCCAGGATGGGCCCGTTCTCCTGTCTTTTTGGGGTAAGGAAGTACCTGGAGTACAGTCCTTTTGCCCTGGTGTGAGGAGGAACCCTTTCTACAGCTCTGAGAGCCAGGAGGGTTGAGACTTCTGTTTCAAAGCAAGAGCCTCTGATGGATTTGCAGGTGGAAAAGATCATCTGGTTCTCATCTTAGGAAATTTTTTGAAGCTGAGAACCAGTCCCTGGCTTACTACTTCCAGGACCCACTTGTCTGATGTTAAAGACTCCCAGTCCTGGACGAAGTAAGCCAGCCTGCCCACAGGTAATGGAGAATCGGCCCTGGGCATCCCTTCAGGGTGCCTGTTTGGAAGGGGCTTTAGGCCGAGGGGTGGGAGCAGGTCTGCTCGTACCCCATCTGCCTCTCCCTCTGAAGAACCCCCTCTGGGCATAAGCTGAAGAGGAGGCCTGGGCTTGGTAAAAAGGCCTGTGAAAAGGCCTGCCCCTGCCCCTGGAAAGCTGCCTCTGAGGAGTGGCTTGCCTCTCTTTGGCCTGTGCTCTCCTATAAGTGGTCCTATACTCAACCATTTTCTTCATGTAATTCTCTGTCTGCTCCCCAAACAGAGAATTACCCACAACAAGGAAATCCATGGCCTTAGCCTGGGTATACTGTGACAGGCTAGTACACCTGAGCCAAGCCATTCTACGAAAAGCCACAGATGTAGCCATGACTCTTGAAGATACATCATTAGAGTCCACTGCAGCATGGAATTGCACCTTGGATGCCTCAATACCATCAGCAGCCACCTGTTCCAGCTCCTTGGCAAGCTGGCCAGGGACCTGTTTCGCTAAAGCCATAACAGTATCCCATCTGGATTTCTGGTATCTTGCAACATAGGCCATATAATTTGCCTGTCTGAGTCCCAAGGATGCTGCCATGTATTGTTTCTTTGCCATGGCATCAATCCTCCTGGAGTCCTTGTCGGGGGTGTGAAGCTCAGGAATATTTGCCTTATCACAGGCTGCAGCCTGCACTACTAACATGGCTGCATTGTTGTGAAAGGAACTCCGTATCAGAGCCTGACAATGTGTACCTCCTGTCCATCTTTTTATCCACAGGAGGTAAAGAATTAGGAGCTTTTAAAATCTTTATTGTCTGTTTCCTAAAAGATTTATGTAAAGGAATAGACAATCTCCTGGACTCTGGGATATCCATCATTTCCACATAGTCAGGCTCCTCTTGTTCATCCACAGCTTCTTCCAAAGGAAGCTGGAGGGTTTCAGCAACTTTTTTATAAAACAAAAAATGAGAAGGGGACTCAGAAAGCCTAGGGGGAGACACTCCTGAAGGTCTGTCTGGGGAGATGTCCAGTTCAATGGGCACATCCAGACTTTCAAAATCACATTCACTCTCTTCATAATCCTCCTCCCCCTATTCCGGTTCATAAAATTCTTCTATATCATATTCTTGAACCGGTGGAACCGACCGAACCGACTGTTTACCTGATGGTGCCAGTTCGGACAGAACCGGGGAAAGCGACTGGACAATTTGGATCGCTTTGGCTATCTCTGCAGCAGTTGGAGAAGGAAATTTTGGCTCCACACCTGCTGATTTTCTAGTCCTCTTTTCTGGAACTGGCTCCTCCGAGTCAGCTCTTCGTTTGCCCGAGGAAGGATCGCCCTGGTCAGAGGGCACTCCCCCCGGTTCGGTTGGCACAGAACCGGGCTGGCCATCCGGGTCAATGGACTTTTTGGCCTCTCGTTCCCTGAGCCTACCAACTCTCTTATCCAGGGTAGCTGCAGGTAAATTCTTGCAAATCTGGCAGTCTGCATTGAGGTGGTCAAACCCCAGACAATAAACACATGTGGTGTGTGGGTTAGCCTTGGCAAAGGCTTCCCCAGAGACATTACAGTGTTGAAACCCAGTGGGCCCGGTTTTTCTTTTGGGTTTCTCAGACATAATGCCAGTCTAACCAAAAACTTGCCCTTTTCCGGCAAATCGCCAAGCAAGACACCGTTATCGGTTCCCAACCGTGTCATGGGTCATGGAAAAAAAAACGTAATGAAATCCATTTTTTTTTTTAGAATCGGTAAGAACCGGGAACCGCACTCTAAATGTAGTTTAACAAATTTTAACAACAACCTGATCGGTTCAAACTGAACTGATAACGTTTGCAAGTTCCACACAGAGAAATGTAAACCCTATCTATTACTTACGATACCACAGACAGAGCTTGAACCGACCGGTTGCGGTTAAAATATACAAATGCGGTTTAGAAAACCGAGAAATAACACTTTTTTAACCGACAAATGAACCGAGCAGTAGGAGGAATCTCCGGAGCGACTGTTCAGTGAGGCGGAGTAAAGAATCTGACAGTTTCAGTTTGAAGATCAACAGACAGAGTTTTTTCAACCAAGCTCGCGGTCAAGATTCCAGGCCTGGCATGGAAGTTAACTCTTTCACCTCCCAGAGCAGTTCTAAGGCTGGGACAAACTGCATATGTCATAATATAGCAAGACTTCATGTTGTTTGAATCATTAAACTGCAACAAAAGAAGGCCATAGAACAGATCCCCCATACCAAAGAGGGCAAGGATTTTATTCCTACTTCTTCCTAGTTTCCAAGGTCACAGGAGACAGCTGGACGGTACTGGATCGCCACCAGCTCAACCTCTTTACAAAAAATTTCAGATGGTCACTTTACCAGCCCTCCTTCCACTACTCCAAAAGGGAGATTGGCTCTGTTCCCTAGATATGAAGGATACATATCTGCACATCATGATCCACCCTGCCCACAGAAAGTATCTAAGGTTCAGCTTCAAGGACCAACACTTTCAATTCAGGACCCTCCCTTTTGGCCTCTCCTCAGCCTCCAGGGTGTTCTTGAAATGCCTAGTAGTAGTTGCAGCAGCCTTGAGAAGATCAGGCTTCTATGCCTTCCCCTACCTCGACAATTGGCTTCTGAAAGCCTCATCCAAATAACAGCTTGCGTCTACCCTGTCTCATAACTTAGCTTTATTTACATCCCTAAGAATCACAATCAACATCCCAAAATCCAAACTCATGCTTTGCCAGCATCTCCAGTACATTGGGGCCATACTGGACATGGAGATGGGTTCTACATTTCTACCTCCGGATCGGGCAGACAAGCTTATTCAACAAGCCAAGGAATTATACAACAGCAGGTATGTTACAGCTCGCACTTATCTCAGACTTCTAGGTCTCATGGCAGCAGCCATCCCTCCGGCCCCTCATGCTCATCTCCACATGCGAACTATTCAGTGGACACCAAGAGTACAATGGGAGCAAAAGACAGATAACATGGAAACAGATGTTCTGGTTTCCTCACCAGTAAAAAAAAGAGTCCTCCTCTGGTTGAAGGAACCCCCACATCTACAAACAGGAGTCCCCTTCCAGATCTCCATACCCTGTCAAACACTCACCACGGATGCACCCTCCCTAGGTTGGGAAGCTCACTTCATACCACTCAAACTCAGGGGACCTGGCACCCAGCGGAAGCCCACCTTTATATAAATGTACTGGAGATACAGTAAGTGCAGTTCTTTATGCCTTACAGGCTTTTCAGGACCTGCTGTTCCCAAACACACTTCTAGTGCAAACAGACAATGGCACAGTGGTGCCCTACCTCAACAAATGGGGGCACATATTCCTACCCTCTCTGCAGCGAAGCAATGAGAGTCTGGTACTGGGTGTTGGACTGTGGTATACACCTACTGGCAGTCCACATTCCTGGCAAGCTAAACACCCTTGTGGAGACTTTAAGCCTCTCCACAGTCCAAACCCATGAGAGAGAATTCCTCCAATCAGTCACTGATGGCCTCTTTGAAAGATGGGGTCACCCAGAACTGGACCTATTCGCATCTCCCCAAGTTTTTGCTCGCTCGTGCCAGGGCCTGGAATTTTCTGGTTAGATGCACTGTCCCTCTCCTGAAAAGGGAGATTTCTGTATGCATTCCCTCTGTTTCCACTTAATCGGAGAGTACTACTCAAACTTTCCTCAACTGGGCCACAATGATCCTGGTGGCACCTCTCTCGCCTCGTCAGGTCCGATTCCCCCTATTACAACAACTGGCAGTGGGGAGGCTCCCAATCTGCCCCACACTTCTATCCCAAGATCAAGGGACCATACTACATCCCAATCTATAATCCCTCCATGTACATGCCTGGCTCCTGAAGACGCACACGCTTTCACATATCATCTCAGGTTGCAGAGGTCTTGAGAGCTGCCAGAAAGCCCTCTTACTAAGGGCTACCTACACCATGAAATGGAAATGGTTTGCTGCATGGGCCTCAAACCACGCAGCTGACACGTATACATGCTCACCTCAACAATTTTAGACTACCTACTGTCCTTGTTGGCACCGGCCTTAAATACTCCTCCCTGAAGGTACATCTTTCTGCCATTTCCACCTTCCATGTCCCAGTTTCTGACCACCCCATAGTTCAATTGGACGTCATGAAGACATTCCTAAAAGGTATTTTACACCTGAAACCAACTGTTTGCAAACCCACAGGGCTTTTCAAATTGGCAAACTTTGTACATTCACCAGGGAGCATAATCTCAAGATGGTAGGGGAGAGATTCAAAAGAGACACCAGAAATGGAAATTACGTACTTACCGTAATTATTGATCTTCTTGGACAGTCTCCATCACTCATTCACACTTGTAGGATAGCGCCGGAGGTGCTATTACCAAGCGGGAGCCTAAAATTTTCAGAAGGGTCGGCGCTGAGAGAGGGCCACGCATGTGCAGCACTGTGAGACTAGCTCGCGCCTGTGTAGGCTATCTCGGCATCGACCCTCCAACCGCCTCAGTACCTTTTCGACCGAGGAGGTGCAGCGTGACTAATGAGAATAACTCATCCTGAGTTTCTGGGCCTGAGAGGGCCCAGATGGCCTTAGCAAGAAAGGCTAAAGAATAATGTCCTCACAGTCGGAATCTTAGGACCGTGAAGACCAGGAAAGAAAACAAGTGAACCCAGGGGATGGTGGGTGGGCGTGTGAATGAGTGATGGAGACTGTCCAAGAAGATCAATAATTACGGTAAGTACGTAATTTCCATATCTTCCTGGACTAAGTCTCTATCACTCATTCACACTTGTGGGAGAGTACCAAGCTAAAACCAACAACCCTGAGTAGGGTGGTAGGAGATAGGGTTCACTCAGAAAGGATGGCCAAGGACTGTCCTGCTAATAAAAAGAGCTGTCTTGTAAAGAGCATCTAGAACATAGTGTTTACAAGATAAGCGCTCGAGTTGTAACTCACCACTTTACAGACGACTGCAATGGGCACAAAATGAAAGTCTGCCAGGAAACCACAACCACTTTAGGAGAGTGGTAAGAACCTGGCCTCACAATTTGGTCAAAAGTAATAGTGTCAAAGATATGTACTAATGTAATGTAAAGGAACCTCAGGAACTGAAAGAGTCGGAGGTAAAGTCTACTGGTTCAGGGCAGACCGGAAAGTGCAGATGGGAACCCCCACTATCCAGTATGGTTGACCTGTAAACAACAGGTCCAGAAGCACTTGAACCCCTTACTTGGTGAGCAAGGGGGTCCAGGTGGGGTTAGCCCATCAAGGAGAATGGTCTCCACTTAGTCACAGGATCTTCCTGATGGAAGGCCAGCACGACTTAGAAGCCTCTCATGGTGGTCTAGTAAAACCAGATCCTACCACTGTATATTCCAAGAGGAATAATTCTGCCCTGTGTGTACAACTGTAGTAGCAGTCTCTGAACTCAGGGAAGAAAGGAAAAAGGTGTACAGGAGGATGTGTCCACTGCGGAAAAAAACATTCCAACAAAAACACCAGGGGCTGGATTTCTAAGGTCAATAGAGGCAGATGTGCGTCGAAGAGGGACACAGCAGGACCAAGTTAGAGCTAACCCATTTGTTGAAGTGACTGAAAGAGGCAGTGACTCACTGCGGTGAGGCACTAGCCACTCTGGCTTTCCTGAAAGGAGTAGGAAAGGATTCTAGTTCATTTGCTGAAAAAGAAACATCACCACTCCCTCTCACACTTGAAGAGGATAGCTTCGTGAGCAACTGGCATGGACCAGAGCGCAGGAACCGAAGGTGTGAATATTTGAGAAGCTTCCTCAGAAAAAGGGACCTACTTGACCATCCGTCAAGAAGGAGAAAATCGCCTGTTAAATTAAGCAAGCAAGGAAGCAGGAAACTGAGTTCCGACTCTGTGAAGAGTCGCTTCTGCTGCTGTAAGGCTCTGTTCGAGAGAAGAAAGCCTGATAAAAAGAATAGGAATTAACAGACTGGGCAGTCGCCTAGGTCTAGAAAATGTCTCTGAATGAGAGAAATCTCTCAGAGAAAGAGATGACCCATATCGTCGCTGGATCGGACTCCCCGTAGGGGAAGAAAAAATCAGGTACTCTTTACCGTATCCCGAGACGAGCGCCTCAGGGGCTGAGGAGGAATCTGACCAGATCCCCCCCCCAAAAAAGGGGGGGGTGCGTGTAATTTCGGCTAGGCCATGTGCTGTGATAAAAACCATATGATATAAAAAAAAAAAATTTTTTCTTGTCCGAGCCTAAGAAGGCCTTCAGGCTGCTATTTTGAGGATTGTCTTGATACAAAAAGACGAAGATGTTCTCCATCTGAGTGTGAAAAGAGCCGAGTGTCCATACTGAAATCATGACCGGACTAACAATCACAGCTGGAGAGAAGTTAACCACCTGTGCCGAAGAAGCCACTGAAGAGGCAATATCACAAGGGGGCAATATACCCCTATCAAAGGAGCGAAAGAGTCAGAGCGGCCCCTGACCATTAAATTAAAATGTTACAGAGAGTATAACTGTCTTGACGACTGAAAAAGTCTAGACGCAGAAGAGTATGGTCCACGGACACAGTGTGAAATACTATAGTGGACCCAGTTATGGAGGAACTACTGAAAGGATTTTCCAACATGGACTCTGAAGATAGAGATGACGCGCCCTCCAGTATATAAAATGAGCTGTCCGCTGCATTACTGACCAGAAGGACAGGGAAAGACTCATCTAGATGCACTTCTACCCGATAAGGACCTCCAACAGAGGTCTAGGTCAGAGCCACTAGAGACTCCGCCATCAGGAGGATGTCGAGGAGCTTGGTACCACATAGGGAGCAGAGAAAGTGCTGAGCAGAATGAGATTCCGCTGGCAGAACGTACAGCAGAGTTCCATAGCAGAAAATTGCTGGATGACACAAGATCCCACATAGACTACCACTCACTAAAATGTGTGGAAAAAATAATCAGCAGAACAGGAGTTCATTCTGCGGTAAACATCCCTCCACAAGTTCTGTGGAAATGAGTCTGAAAGGAAAAATGTGTCACTAATTCTGCCATACAGCACCCACTAGCACCGTGTGGCATCAGCAGCACTCGTGGCACAGGAGGGCACCAAGCAGTGCCTATGCCAACCTGGGCAATACCCAAGGGCAGCCATGGCAGTATCCGCAGGTACTCCTGGCACCCATGTAGCAATGGCACTGAGGGCACCTCCAACGCCCATGGCACCAATGACACCCATGGTAAGAATGGCACCCGAGGGCACCAATGGCACCCATGGCACCTGAGGGCACCAGCCCACGGCACCCACGGGTGTCAACATGGTACCCAAGACACCAGTGGCACCCATGGCACCTGAAGCATCCATGAAACCCATGGGTGCCCACAGCATCACCCACAGCACCCACGGGTGCTCCCAGTGCCACCCCTGGCATCCCTGGCATTCATGGCACCTGCAGGTGCCAGGCGCCACCCGCGGGAGCACTGCGCCACCTGCAGGTGCATGGCACCACCCGCGGGTGCACAGCACTACTGACGGCGCCAACAACCAGTGGCAGCAAAGAGCGCACCCACGGCGCCACACAGAGTGACGGTGCCGACCCACGGCGCCAAGGCTCCGAGGCATGGTGCTGACCATGGCTCCAAGCCACGGCGCCAACCAAGGCACCGAGCCATAGCTCCGAGGCATGGCGCCGACCATAGCTCCGAGCCACGGCGCCGACCAAGGCTCCGAGCCATAGCTCCGAGGCACGGCGCCGACCATGGCTCCAAGCCACAGCGCTGACCAAGGCACCGAGTCACGGCTCCGACCAAGGCAATGAGCCATGGCACCGAACCACGGCACCGAAGGAAACTGCCAATGGAAATCCTGAAAAGGGGAGAAGGAAAAAGGTGGTGCCCGTGCCAGCCCCTGCATGGAAAAGGGAGAGGAGGGTAGGCACGGAGGGTTGACACGATGGCAAAGGCACCCAGAGGGCACCTCACCATATGTGATCCAATCAACCCGGCTCCGGTCCAACGGCTCCGAGGCCCAGAGGTCCCGAAATCAGGAACAGAGCCAGGAAAACTGGAAAGTCGAACCCCCTGCTCCATAGGAGCGACCCAAAGGTGAAACTGCTCACCGGAGCTCCAGCGAGGACAGAGATGGGCTCGAGGTTGAGAAAGCAGCCGTTAGGAGGCGGGGCCAGAGGAACCCACAAAGTTGGTTCGAGACCCATCGCCCCTCAGGCGAACATTCCCGTGCAGACATACCTTGAGCGGCCTCGAGTAGCACCAATTCTTCTTCCTCAAACGAGGAAGAGGAGCTCAAGGTCAAGCGGGCGGATCACGGAACCATTAGATTTGTGCCGGAGGCTGTCCTCCCCAAGCACAGGACTGTCTGTAGTCAGACCCCCCCCATTAATTAAGGCCGGCGGACTGGACACAGCCCCTCTGCCATAAAAACTTTCAAAGGAAGTCCTCCTAACGTCACAGCTACCGTCAAAAGACGACTCCGTTGATGGCAAGAAAGAATTTATTTTTCTTCTTCTTCACAATCTTCTTCTTCTTCGTAAAATAATAAATTACTACTTTAAAATATTAAAACATTAAGAACTGTTGTCGTATAGACGAAAACTTCGACATCCTAGCGCACTCGACGGCGGGAGAAAAGGAACTGAGGTGGTTGGAGGTTCGACGCTGACATAGCCTACACAGGCGCGAGCTAGTCTCGCGGTGCCATGCATGCGTGGCCCTCTCTCGGCGCTGACCCTTCTGAAAACTTTAGGCTCCCGCTAGGTCCTAGCGCCTCCGGCGCTATCCCACAAGTGTGAATGAGTAATGGAGACTTAGTCCAGGAAGATTGATTTGTTTTTGGAGCGAGTGGTGGAATAAAATGCCAGTAACATAGTCAATGATGGCACTGAACCAGGGTTTAAAAAAAAACAAAAAACACGATGGAACATTTTCAAAAGGGATATAGGAAGAAGGAGGAAGGTGGAGAGAACTCTTTTGGGGGGGGGGTAATCAAAGCAATATACCACAGGCCTATAGAGCAAATTGGTGCCTTGCTTTCCTTAGTTTCTGGTTTTATGTTTCTGCTACACTGGGTTTAAGGATCCAGTCAGTATGGGTCTCTCTTATGGGAGGTCGCAAATGTTGTCACCCTTTACAGTACATCCTGAACCTAAGCAACTGTGCTGTGGGAACCAGACTAACTATCCCATGATCAACTGGGACAGCCTGCAGATGTGCCAACCCTGACAAGAAATGCATTCCTGACTCAGAAATGCTCAGAAGGTGCTGCAAAACTAGTTTGCAGGTACTAGTAAAGGGATTCAGAGTTTTGTCCTTACAGTCAGGAAAAAAACCCTTCTCCAAGGTGTCAGCATGGCTCAGTTGGTAGCACATCTGCCTCTGAGCCAGACAGTCATGGGTTCTAGTCCTGTACCAGGAGTGGGCTCATACCTTAAACACTGGCACCTTAGTGCTGTACGGGAGGGGGGTGCAGTCCTTGTGATCAGATGTTAAACCGAGGTCTCTTCTATCCATCTCTGGTGCTGTCCTAGTGAGTGTCCAGGTGGAAGTAGCAAAAACACTCAAAGCAGATTTTGCAAGAGTAGGGGACTCTTTATTAAAAGAAAATACTGATAAAAAATAAGGCAAAATGAAACAGTTATACAAAGTCATACAACAAACCCATCCCTTAATATCTCTATCAGTTTTATATCCAAAAATGGTGTCCCCCAGCAATTAGATGTGATGTAGTCATTATGAACTCTTCCACTGTAAGAGATGGGGATTTTCCCTTGTTTCCTGATCAACATTCCTTTTCCATATAACCGGTTCATGCAGTTGTCCAAGGTTGGCTGTGTGTGGGTGCTGATGTGTGAAATGACTGCCACAGAACATTTACAATCTACTTCCCTACCAGTCTCTCATGACTTGTAAAGAGCTTTGGGATACATAGATACATAGATACATAGACAGTGTCGGCAGATAAGGGCCTATGGCCCACCTAGTCTGCCCATTTGAGCTTGTAAGTTCAGTTTGTTTTCCTAGAAGTCTATTTCCCCTTACCCCTGACCTCTAGAATTCCTTTATGTCTATCCCATGCATTCTTAAATCCTGTGATTGTTTCAGCCCCACCACTTCCTCTGGCAGGGTGTTCCACTTGTCCACCACCCGTTCTGTGAAGAAATTCTTTCTCATGTTTCCTGAATCGCTCCTCCTCAACTTCATCCCATGCCCTCTAGTCCTGAAACATCTTTTTCGCTTAAAAATAGTGTTTTCCTGCACCCTGTTCCTCCCTGTAAGATACTTGTATGTCCTATCATATCCCCTCTCTCTCCCTCTCCTCCAGGAGTACATGTTCAGTTCCTTCAACCTGTCTTCATAGGACTTGTGATGCAACCCATGCACCATCTTTGTTGCCCTCCTCTGAACCTTCTCTACCGTGTCTATGTCCTTATGTAGGTATGGTCTCCAGAACTGTACACTGTATACTCCAGGTGGGGCTCCTCACTAGTGTCTTGTATAGCGGAATTATGACCTCCCTTTTCCTGCTGGTGATGCCCTGCCTATACATCCCAGCATCCTATTTGCTTTACCTGCTGCCTTGTCACACTGTTTCTCTACCTTGAGGTCATCAGAGATGACAACCCCAAGATCCCTTTCCTGCTTGGTGCATGCTATATCCTCACCCCCAACTGATATATTGTGCCAGGTTTTTGTGCCCCATATGCATTATCTTGCACTTCTTTGCATTGAATTTCAACTGCCAAACCCTTGACCATTCTTCAAGTTTCTGCAGGTCCCTTCTCATTCTGTCTACACCCTCTGGTGTGTCTACTCTGTTACAGAGCTTTGTGTCATCAGCGAACAGTGAAATTCTGCCTTCTATATCCTGTGCAATGTCACTGATGAAGATGTTGAATAGGACCGTCCCAGCACTGATCCCTGTGGTACCCCACTGGTCACTCTTCCCTCTGTGGGAGTGACAGCCATTTACCACCACCCTCTGTGTCCTGCCACCCAGCCAGTTACCTACCCACCACACTACTGTCCTGCCCACACCCATATTCCCCAGTTTGTGTGATAGTCTTCTATGTGGCACAGTGTCAAAGGCCTTGCTGAGTCCAGATAGGCCATGTCCACTGCCCTCCCTGGTCCACCTCCTAGTCACCCAGTCAAAAATCAATGAGGTTGGTCTGACATGACCTCCCCTGTGAAACCATGCTGCCTTGGGTCCTGTAGTCCATTGACAACCAGATGTTCCACCAATCTCTCCTTCAGTAGTGCTTCCATGATCTTTCCCACTACCGAGGTGAGGCTGACTGGTCTGTAGTTCCCTGCTTCCTCTTTGTTCCCACTTTTGTATAAGGGACTACATCTGCTGTCCTCCAGTCTTTGGGTACCTCCTGTTTCCAGTGATTGGCTGAACAGGATAGCCAGAGGTTCAGCCACCACCTCTTAGTTCTTTAAGGACCCTGGGGTGCACCCCATCTGGCCCCATTGCTTTATCAGCTCTTATTACTTCCAGTTCCTTCGGACCCTTTCGTGCAAAGGGACTTGTGTCCATTTCTGTACCATTCTCACCCTTGTACTCCCTTCAGACCCATTACCCCCTCTTCCTTAGTAAAGACTGAGCAGAAATACCTGTTCAATATGTCAGCTTTACTGTTGTCATCCTCCACGGATCCCATCCTCCCCTTCAGTCTCACTATCCCTCCCTTTGTCCTTCTTTTTTCACTTATGTACCTGTAAAAGGTTTGCCCCTTTAACCACTGATTTTGCAATGTGTTCTTCTGCCTGAGCTTTGGCTTCCTTACTGACTTCCCTGCCTCCCTTTGTTTCTCCTGGTACTTCTCCCTATCCCTTCTGCCTGTGTCTTTTTGTATTGCCTGAATGCAATCTTTTGGCTTTCACTTTTTTACTACCTCTTTGGAAACCATAATGGTCTCCTCTTTCTTTTCCTCTTGCTAACCTGCTTAATGCATAATTCTGTTGTTCTTATAATCCCATTTTAAATACTGCCCACTGTTCCTCAATCCCTGATTGCTGTCCCATTCCCTTAATGCCTCTTTCAAGCATCTCCCATTTTCCCAAAGTCTGCCCCCCTAAATCCAGGATACGTGTTTTGTTTGGTTTGCTTCTGCTCTTTCTGTGATTTCAAACCACAATGACTGGTGGTCACTGTTACCCAGGTGCTCCCCACTGTTACCCCATCACACTGTCCCTGTTTGTGAGCACAAGGTCCAGTATTGCCTTCTGCCGAGTTGGTTCCATGACCAGTTGCTTGAGGAAGGCACCCTGAAGGAGTTCAGGATAAATCTGCTCCTAGTTGATGCTGCTGCTGGGATGCTCCAGTCCACGTCTGGTATAATAGTCTCCAACCAGTACTACCTCACTCTTGTCTGCCATCCTTTGGATGGCTAGCATCAACTCCTATCTGTTTCTTCCTCCTGGGCTGGTGGTCTATGACCACACCTGTGCGGATGGCTGGCCCCATTTTCCTTTCCAGCTTAACCCACAGTATCTCTCCCCATTTTGTTCCTCCTAGATCTGTGTGGCCCTTATGTCATTTTTCACATACAGTGCCACTCCTCCTCCCTTCCTGCCTGCTCTGTCTCTTCTGAATATGTTTGCAGCCAGGTATGGCCCATCTCCCAGTCATAGTTATCATTACACCAGGTTTCAGTGATGGCCACAATGTCCAGGTCTGACTGTACCATGACAGCCTCCAGATCTTCCATCTTGTTGCTAAGGCTCTGGCATTTGCACACATGGCTTTCCATGATTTGACCTCCTAGACTGCTTCACTGTTCTACTCCAGCCCCTTCCTTGGTTGTCATTTATCCCTGGTTCTCCTTGCTGTCTGCCCTTCTGCTGAATTTTGCCCTTTTCTGCTTATCCACCTTTTGGACACTAATCTCCAACTTTTGCACACTGCTTTGCAGAGATAGCCACTCCTCTGGTTCACTGGTTCTATTACTAGCTGTGGGGGTGAGCAAGTAGGTACCATCCTTGCTGGCCTGCTACCCCCCTTTGCTAGTTTAAATGCTTGTCAATGTAGCATTTAAACTTATCATTGAGTGCTTGGATTCCCTCCAGGATGGATGCAGGCCGTCAGACTTGAACAAACCTCCATCCTCCAGATGGGTCCCCAGTCACCTATGAATCCAAACCTTTCTCACAGCACCAGTTCTTCAACCATGAGTTAAAGTTCCTAGTGCATGCACTCCTATGCTCTCCTTGCCTCTCACAGGTAGTACTTCAGAAAGTGACAGAAGTAGCTACTTGCTTGAGACCCCTCCCCAGTTTCCTAAACTCTTCCTGAACTTCCTTTGGCTCCCCATTTGCCAAGTCATTAGTACCTAGGTGGATAATGACATCCAGCTCACCCTCCTGTCTTGCCTTCCCAGTGATCCCCAGTATCTTCCTTCCATCCCTCCATGCCGTGGCACCTGGTAGGCACCTCACCTCCCTGTCCTCCCCCTCCTGTGTTCCTAGCTGGATCCCTCTTATGATGGAGTCCCCCACCAGGATTCACTTCCTCCTCCTCTGGGGTCCACTGCTTTCCCCACTGAGGTCACCTCCTTGCCTAACCTCCACATCCTTTCCTTCCACTTCCCTGGGTACCTCTATTTGGTTGTCCTCATTTGCCAGTGTGGCATATGAATTCTTGAGTGGAATAGGATCTGGGATGTTCCTCTGCCTGACTGCTCTAACCCTCCCTGAGCCCACTGTCATCCAAGTGCTCCTCGTTCTCGGCATCCTTGAGGCAGCTGCATTGGACTGGGTGGTTCCTGGACAGGGGTGATGGTACTCTGACCCAGTTACTTCCGCTCTGAGTCTGGCTACCTCATCCTGCAGTCCCGAGATGCATGCAGATAGGCAGCACCTCAGTGTCCAGAAGGTCTGCCTGAATATGGCTGCCCCACAGCCACTGCATTGCACCACTCCCACATTATACTGCAATTCCACTACTTATCTGCTACTGAAGCTCTCTTAGTTCTCTTTTTATTTATTTACAGTACTAAAATCCTGTAACTGATACTCAGATATATATTTTTAAGGAAAAGAAACCAGTAAATAAATAAATGAGTCAAAACACTTGTCGTGCTGAGGGTGGTCTTCTTCCCCTTGTGCCCTCCTACTCACACTTCTTACTATACCCTGTGTTTAGCTCCTGTCAATCAGATTTATCAGGGCATATAATTAAGAGTTGGGGAAGGTGGGAGCGGGAAGCAAAATTTGCAGCAATTAAAGACAGCACAGAATTACACCACCACTATTTTTTAAATTTTCAACAGCCCAAAAATAATTATAAGTAAAGACAACACAGAAAAAAAGTATAGTGTCACTACAAGCCTACAATCTAAGTTTAAAAGAAAAATACCAGTTACCAGTTACTCTGAAGCACTGAATTGAATATGTTTCTTTCCTTCACCTTCTGGCTTCTTCTGATGTGTATAAAAAGTATTATACAAATGCAGATTCTTTTCGTCCACTAAAACCATAGGTTTTATAGATAATGTTTTTTTTGACTACCATCAGGAAGTGGACGGAGAACCCAAAGGGACACCCCATCCCTTTCTGGCCACAGCAGTATCAGGGGGCAAGTTTGGAGGTACAGGAATTGGTGGCCCAACCCTGGTACTGGAACAAGAGGTTTTACTGCAAGACAGGTCCACAGGGGACTCAGTAATGGATGGTCTACAGTTCTTACTGCCCGAGACAAGTCTTCCATGCTGGAAAGTATGCTGTTCAAACATACAGAAACAAGCTTCTGCCCAATTGCCCTGCTCCTGCAGGCAAGGAAAGAAAGTATCCAATCTTATGATTCTGAAATGTTACTAGCCATCCTCTCTGAAGGCAGCAATCTTCCTGCTGACTCGGATCCTGCTTCTGAGAACACAGCAGTAGCCCTGAAAGTACAGATGTCCTTACTGGGTATGTTTTGCTCCAAAAGGATTATGTACAATTGCAGATGGGAACCCACTGAACTGGAAACCCCTATGCACAATGTTAGCAAACATGCAGTACAAAGCCAATGATGCCAGCAGATGGAAATGCTCTTACTCAGTGACTGACTGGAGTAAGTTGATGGTGGAAAGAGCTAACAGTATTGTCTCAGGAAAGGACTGGTCCACCATGTAGCTCCCCCAACCCCCTGGCAACAAGGGGATGTACTCTGAAGTAGTCAGTGTGACTACTTCAGTGGTGTGGTACGGTACAGCACTATCGGGTGAACCAAGTCACTGCAAATACGGAGGGTCGACATTCTCACCAAACACTGAAAATACGTAGGAAAATCCTGTGAAAATCTTGAGCAAATTATGTCACAATAATCCACAGAAAATACAGAATTGCATAGAAATCAGTGTTTGGCACTATGAGCACTGCTCAGAACCATCTACACCAAGCCGGAGTTGTAATTAACAATGATGTCATGTCATGGTGTGGATGTGTTGAATGGTTTCTTTACTCAATGGGCCATGAGGAAGACCTTGACTAACTTCCTTTTTTCTGAAGGGTGGCCCTAGGAGCACATGAGACAATTCAGTTGCTAAACTGGTGAACAGTTTGGCTACTAGCTTTCAAAATTTGGTAACCAAATCAATATCTTTAGTCACCACCTTTTTAAGTGCTCAAGAATCACTTTGTGGACAGGTAGCCAGCTGGGTGGTGTGATGCAGATCCCTCACCAGGGATTTCCAGCTCAACGCCACCACCTGTTTTTTTTTTTTTACCAACAGGGTCCAGGAAGCCCGTTTCTGACCTCCTCCTTTCCTGGCGGTAGAGGCCTGAGCAGGGAGTGTGGCGGGGGCCGCAGCCGGGAGCAACGAAGGCCTAGAGGGCGAGCGGTCAGAGCGAGACCCGGAGCTCTGAGACTCGGAGGCCAGAACCGGCGACCGGGCAGGATCCCTGGACCTCTTCTTCTTATCCCCATGCCGGTGCGTAGAGTTCTTCTTGGAGGCCATCTCACGAAGTTTTTCCTCGAGGAGAAAAGCTTGAAGGGCCTTCTGCCGGCGGATTCTGGTACGACTATTGAACCCCTGGCAGAGGGAGCAGGCCTTGGTATCGTGGTCCGGGCCTAGACACCTGACGCACGCGGTGTGCAGGTCCTTGAATGGTATCTGCTTGCCGCATGAGCACTTCGAAGGATGCCCGGTCGGAGAGGACATCAGACGTTGGCTTGATTGAAGAGAGAAATCTCCACAGAAGAATCGAAAACTTTTCGAATAAATTTCGAAAAACACCACGCGACGCGTAGCCAAGAACTTTACCGTAGGGTCAAAGCATGCACTGTCGACGGTGGGAAAGAACTGGGGATTCTGGCAGGACCGCCCCCTTTTATACCACGCCTGACGTCGGAGGCGGGCCGACGTCGGGGGCGGTCCCCGCTGAAGATAGCTAGCTAGAAAAGATCTCCGGGGTCCTGGCGCCTGCTGGCTTCAGTCCTAATGGTGTAACCTGCTGCAAGAGCTGTTTCTCGAAGTAAGGTCAACACACTAACTGTGAGTAGAGTGCTCTCTCGGAGATGGACTGCAGAGTCCAGCAGAAACAGAATTATCCTTTTAAACAACACACAAGCAGTCACTGATTCTATAAAAACATACTGTTTGTTTATTTATTGTATATTGCATTTTGTTAACCGGGTAGGCCCACTGGGCCCCGAAGGTCCCTTTTTCAGGGGCAACCCGGGGTTAGTTACATATCTTTTGCATATACAGGCAGGTAATGCAGTGAAGGACATATCATCATACAGGATGACAGAGACAGTATACAGTTTTGTGGAAGAGGGCAGTAGGTACATTACATTACTGGATACAACAGTACAGTGTTGGACATATCGTCCAGCATATAACAACAATATCAGGTTTAGTGGGAAAGGGTAGTAGAAACATTACATCTTAGAATACAGTGGAGACAGCAGATGGATGTGGGGTGGTAGGAGTTTTAGGTGCACACAATAAGTTCAGCATAAGACAGTGTACCAGTTTAAGCAGACATTAGACGATACCATAGTGGGGAACAGTACTGTAGTAGCATAACTGACACAAGGTAGGCTAGCCGTCCAAGCAGGGGCAGGGACTATGGTTAAGGAGATGCGCACGCAGTCCCTTTTGAAATATGGCGAGGGTGGGTGCCTCCTGAAGGTGGCCAGGGAGATTGTTCCATGATACAGGAGCTAGGTGAGCAAAGGATTTACTCCCTGCAGCGGAGCTGGCCATGGGAATTTCTAGTAGTTTTCTGCTTGCGGAACGGAGTGGTCGTCTGGTCTTCTTTGGGGCAAGTAATTTGGTCAGCTCTGCCGGGGGTTGGGCATCGAGGAGCTTGTAGGTCCAGCTTAATAGGGGTACTGGAGTCTGTTATTCCAGGAGGGCCAGTTGAGGGCTGTGAGGGCTACACAGTGATGGGTCCTCGGGTGGGATTTGGATGTGAATCATGTAACTTTGTGGTATAAGGTCTGTAGTCTACAGTGATCCGCTTTGGAGATGCCGAGTAACATGGGGGCTGCATAGGTTAAGGTAGGGAGTTGATGCTTTGTGCAACTGCAAGTCTAGTCTCTGGTATCATGTTGTGGCTTAGACGACAGAGGAGGCCCAACTTTTTGTGGATACTTTTTGTTACCAGGTCCACATGGGGCTTCAATGTGAGGCCAAGGTGCTTTACGGTTTTTAGTACCTCAATCGTGGAACCAGATGCGGTGGTGAGTGAAAGAAGGTGGGCACGAGAGGGACCCAGGGATTTTGGCCTGAACAGTATCGCTTTCATCTTGGTAGGGTTAAGAACCAGGCAATTATTCTCGGTTAGCCAGGCCTCGGCCTTGGTGAAGTCTGCTTGGAGCAGGGGTCCTAGAATGGATGTGTTCTCTCCCAGTCTATAGAGGACTGCATCATCACCGTACTGTACTATGGAGCTGCCCCCACAATGGCCAAGAAGGTCATTTATGAATAGGGAGAATAACAACGGGCCTAAAATTGAGCCCTGCGGGACCCCTTCAGTTAAAGGTAGGGGATCGGAGGTGACCCCCTCTCATCTTGACCTGTTGAGAGCGATCAGAGAGGTAATTACAGAACCAGCTGATGGAGTGCTGGTTAAGTCCGAATTGGCTAAGCTTCGTAAGCAGGACTGTTTACTAGACTACTACAAGTATTTACAACAGAATGTTTTTACAGGAAACAAAAAGGTTGCACATTTACTAAGCAGTAGAAAATAAAATCACATTAAACAGATAGGTATTGTACAGCAGAAATCTAAGCTATCCTACCCTACAGATCCTTCACCTGCCCTAGCTAAAGAAGTACTTTCCTCTCACTGTGCTATCTTACCTCAGTTAGTCTTTGTAATGACAGGGGCCCTGGTCTTTAGGTGTTTCAGTCCAAGAGAGTGAGCTTGTTTTAAGCCACTCAATATATTGCTTTGCTCCAAGTGGGGAGGGTCCTACTCACTCAGAGTGACAGGCCCATGTTGCCCAGCTCTCTTTGAGAGTCTGTGTATATATGTGCCCCCCCCCCATGCATTTGCACCATCTTGCTACCATAATAACGTCTGCCTGGATCATTTTTTTCAATATGGAAACATCTCCAGAAAGGATACACCCACTGGGTTTATCGGTTTATTGCTTTACTACCTCCTGCCTGGCTTCTCCTGTTAACTTTCTCATGAGAACCATCAGATCTGTAATTTAACTTTTCCATATACACTTGTTCATGTGACCTGGCAACCATCTTGTCTGAAGATGCACATTCAAAAAGAATAACAATCAAAAGAATACATGGTTCTGGTCTCCTTTCTTGACACATCCTCCCCCCAACAAGAAATTAAAGTGTGTCTCTTTTGGGCAACCCCCAAGAGACACTGCCATTCATGTAAGGCCTGGGGAGTGCCTAAAAGAATATGCCATGCATCTAGCCCTGCTTCGACAGTCCATCTGCATTGGCATTCTGCGACCCATTTCGGTGCTGAATGATCATATTACATGACTGTAGTACCAAACTACTATGCAATAATTTTGTGTTTTGCCCACTAGTCCTACAGAGCCATGTCAAGAGGTTATGATCAGTGACCACAGTGAACTCCCTCCCATACAGATATGGCTGCAGCTTCTGAAGGGCCCACATTAACCCCAGACATTCCCTCTCCACTGTGGCATATGACACTTCCCTGGGCAACAGCTTCCTACTCAGGTACACTATGGGATGCTCCTCCCCCTGCGGTGTAACCTGGCTCAGGACACCACCCAGCCCATGGTCCGAGGCATCCACGTGTACTACAAACTTTAGGTCATAACTGGGGCTAGCCAGCATAGGTGACCCATATAATGCCTCTTTTAACCGTTGGAAGGCAGACTCACAGCCCTTTGTCCAAAGAACTTTTTTAGGCATTCTCTTTTTTGTCAAGTCTGTCAGGGGTTTGGCCACATTACTGTAGTGAGGGACAAACCTCCTGCAGTACCCAGCTGTTCCCAGAAATGCCCTTACTTGTTTCTTTGTGGCTGGGGTGGACCAGGCCTGGATGGCATCACCCTTCACTGGCTTGGGACTGATGCATCCACTGCCCACCCGGTGCCCAAGGTAGGACACTTCAGCCATGCCTACTTGGCATTTTTCCACCTTAGCTGTCAGCCCTGCGGCCTTCAGTCTGAAGAACACCTCCCTCATATGCCTGATGTGATCCTCCCATGTGTAGCTGTAAATGGCGATGTCATCCACATAAGCCAGTGCATATTCACCTGTCCCTGCCAGGATGCGATCCACAAGCCTCTGGAAGGTTGCGGGTGCATTCTATATACCAAATGGCTTATGGTCGACACAGAACCGTGTGGTACCATTCTTCTTGGGGATCAGGATCACAGGCAAAGCTCAGGGGCTATTGGACTCCTGGATAACTCCAAGGGCCAGCATCTTCCACAGGTCCTCCAGCATGGTCGTCTTAACCCCCTCGGGTACCCTGTAGGGGGACTGCCTCAGCAGAACTTGGGTCCCAGTGTCCACGTGGTGTTCAGCCATTGTGGTGTAACCAGGATTCCCTGTGAACATGTCCCCTAAGTCATGCAGCACCGCCCTCAACTCCTCGGCCTCAGCCGGTGTCAGCTGCCCTGAGAGGGTAAGATTATTCATGGAGGATCCCTCCTGGGCTTCACTAAGGAGGTCCACCAGGGAATCAGCCTTGTTCCCCTCCTCTGGTGCGCTGCACACAGCGAGGATAATTTCCTCCCTATCGTAGTAGGGCTTCATCATGTTCACAAGATATATCCTCTGCCTGCGCCTTCTGTCAGGCAGCCCTATTACATAGTTAACATCACTCAGCTTCTGGGTTATGGAGAATAGGCCCTCCCATGCTGCCTGCAGTTTACTGTGTTGGACTGGGGCGGTACCATCACTGGGCTGTCCAACTCCGTACTCCCAGGCTCTGGCCCCACTGCCATACCAGGTTTTTTGTTGCTGTTGTGCAGTGGCTAGGTGCTCCTGGGCAAGCTCCTTGAGCCTGGCCCTGAAATTTAGGACCTACTCTAAAACAGACTCTCCTTGGGTGGCATGATTACCTTCCCATTCATCCCTGACTAAATCTAGAGGCCCCCCTCACCATGTGATCAAACAGGAGCTCGAATGGTGAAAACCCTGTGGACTCCTGTGGCACTTCCCTGTATGAAAACAGGGGGTGGGGCAAATATTTGTACCACTCCCTTTTGTGCTGGTCTGCAAATGCCCTGAGCATAGTTTTAAGGGTCCCACTGAACTGCTCAACCAGGCCATTTGTCTCGGGGCGATAGGGTGAAACATGGAGCCGTTTTACTCCACACTTCTCCCACAAACTGGTCATTAAGAACAACACGAAATTCGTCCCCTGATCTGACAACATCTCCTGGGTAAATCCCACTCGGCTAAAGATTCCCAGTGGCTCATCAGCCGCCTTTTCTGCCTCAACATAGGACACTGACACTGCCTCAGGGTACCTGGCTGCATAATCCACCACAACCAGTATGTATCGCTTGCCTGTGTGGCTTGGGGTATTTAGGGGCCCCACTATGTCCACGGCTATCCTCTTGAAGGGTTCATTGAGAATAGACAAGGGCACCAAAGCTACCTTAGCTTTGTTACCGACCTTCCAACCTGCTGGCACTGTGGACAAGTCCAACAGTAATTTACCATGTCTGTGTACAGGCTTGGCCAAAAGAAGTTGTTAGCAAGCATGCCTTTTTTTTTGCGGGTAATACCCAGGTGGCCTGAAAAAGGAATGTCATGGGCACAGGACCAGCTGCAGGAGGGGCAGACAGTCTCAGATAAGCAAGGCCCGCTACCTGATCAGCAGGCAGTCACAGAGGACAGTGATTCAGGTAGTGAGACTGAGATCACAGTTGCTGAGCAA